>CAIGRB010138729.1:54051-68692 GCA_903798255.1 Fraxinus quadrangulata
ACCACCATCACCCAAAAAAAATTTTAAAAAGAAAATACCATTTCTCCTTCTTGAATGTTTTGCCTTGCAAAGAGGCCCCATCCATGTATTTTTGATTTACCAAAGCAAACCCGATATTTTTCTGTCCTCTGAAACATCACATCGCAGAAGAAATTGTTACAAGAGAGATGAGCACTCACACGTGCAACAAACAAGCATGCATGCGTTCATGCACACTCAAGCACCGAGAAATACACATCCACACAGCAAACCAAGAAACGAGCGCAGCCAAAACAAACCTAAATCATGAAGAAAAGTTATTTACCTGTAAATGGCTTAGTCGTTCTCTGAAGGTTGAAAAAACCTTTCCAACTTCAAATTGCTGAACAAAAACAGAGAAAGAGAGAAATAAGCAAATAAGCCATCTAAGAAGAAAAGATAGATAAATAAACTTAATAAAAAATATATAGAAATGGGAATTTCAGAAACACAAAAAGAAGGAAACTGATTACGTTGTGTGAAGTTAAACAATCTATAAAGTCAAAAGCGTGATGGCTTGGGCCCATCGGTCGGTGGAATACTGACTCTTGTCCAGCTCTCTGCTCAAAGGACATGAGAATAGACAGAAAAGTAAAAACATAAGCACAAGCAGATGTGATCAAATGGACAGAAGAGAAGAAAAGAGCAACGAATTATCACCAAGAAAGGGCCCTACAGAATAACATGCAAACCGAAAAAGAAAAATAAGTGAAAATTTAATTTTACTGTTGAGAGTGCTCAGGAAGTGAAAATTAAGACAAATCAAGAACATTACACTGCACCTTTCTCTTTGATCGTTTGAAAATGCGACACCTTGCAGCAGACATGGGATCGATTTCTCGAGTATCAGCAGACAATGAATCAAAGCACTCAGCAGTCCTAGATGAGATGAGCCTTGAACCACTCAAGCACTGTTCTTGAATCTGGTTTTGAAGTAAGCTTCCGGTTGAGAAAACCCCATTGGGAGTCTGTATGACCAGTACATTCTCTGCACTTGGCATCCTAAGACACCAATCAAACATTTGAAACTAGTCACTTAAAGATTTCCAAAAATTTGGACTTCATAGAAACTTCAAAACAATGCAAAACAGAAAGACAGCTGTGTTGGTATAACGTCCAGTATTTTTCATATTTAAAAAAAAAAACACACACACACAATGCCAACAAGCTAATCCAGTAGAATTCCTTGAAATTTATCCTGGGTCCATTTGTGGAACTTGATTAGAAATATGAAGTTTCTTATACCACGTAGTATCTATAGTGACACCAGTGTGAATCCCAAAGAGAAATAAATAGAGAAAATAAGACAGGTGAAACATTATGCATACCTATGAACAGCGCAGTATGAGACCCATTTGGTTATCTGTGTTCCATACTTCTCCTCGCAATGTAACTGAATTTAGGAATGGAACTTACGTGAATAAGCAAATAAAAGGAAGAAAAGGCATAAACATGGTTGTTTTGTGTGCCTGTGTTTCTTTTCTGCAAGTAGACCAGATAAAACAAAAAAATCATCACAAAAAATTTTGAAAAAAATACAGATATCAATGCATAATATTCATTAAGGGTGAGATTGGGGTTCTTAATATTGCATACACTCGACCCTCTTAAAAAAAGAGTAGCAACAAGACTCAAATTTATATAAAACTAGTCTTTTTTATGGTTTGTTGACAGCAGAAAAACCAACTCTACTGTGGTAACTACCCAAAAATGATACTCTGCTATTTAGTCTTTTTTTCTACAACTGATTTCAAGTGCAAACTGTTGGACATCTTAAATGATGTGCTCACAAAATATTTCAGTCTGCGTCCAGACAAGCAATCAATACTGTTCTTCTGATACCTAACAGAATTATTCTACGAAAAGAAACCCGGGGACATTTTTTCCTTTCATAAGGACCAGTTTCCAGCATCTTCTCTGTCAAGAGAATAAGAAAGTATTTCACTAAACCAAAAGCAGATCTGCTGTCAAATGACAAAGAAAGTCAGTACTAATAAGAAACCCTACACCAGACTTATTTACAGGTGTTAAGCTGTATATAATTTTCTTTTCTCCTTTTTCTCTTTTTGTGTGAGCTTGGGGTCCTGGCTGATATCCTGGTGTCTATCAATATGGTCTAATGCTCTTACTTCCCTTGGCAACTCATTTTAAATGAAAGAGTTATGAGTAACATGCAACTTTATACAAACACGTGTAATCAATTAGGCCAATATTCAAACATATCACCATCATAAAATTCATGACTGGTAATACAGAAATAAAAGAACAAGAGTAGATACGTACTTCCATGCGATATCCAGCACGAAATGCACACATTGCATGAAAATAGGTGGCACACTTGCAACACTGGGTGCAAGACCCATGAATCTGATTACAAATAATGCATGCCTGAAAATTTAAAAAATATTAGGACTCTTGCAGATACCAGAGAAATTAATTTGTCCGAAGAAAAAGCTTATTTAAAACAAACCATTCGACTCGAAAGTCAATTAAGCCAAAATTCCAAACATTCATAATCATACCATGCCAACCATAGACTTCTATTTTCTTGTCAATTGACAAACTTCAAAGAGAGAAATGCAAGGAAAAGAATCTGCAAGTGGCCAATTCATTAATATCCTCAGTCTGATCTATGAACCACCTCATACCTTAGCAAAGGAACTTGCCGGAATTCGAAGAAGGCCTGTTGCAGGCTCCATCATCTCTGCATTCGAAAAAGCGACTTCTGGCCGAAACCATGCACATGTGACATGAACCCATAAAGTTCCAACATCAGTTGGCTTTAATGCACCACCTACAGAAGCAGAATTTCATTACAAGAGTAAAAGGTGATGAAAACACATTTTTAACTATAGTAAAACGTGCAAACAACTTGCCTTTTACAGGACAGAGGCAACACTCTTTCTCAACCTCCGGGGTTTCGCATGCTCGACAGACCCATGAAGCAAAATCCTGAATATTTCGAGCCCCATAGCATTCTTGATGTACAGCTATTTGACATCTGAACCACATTAAAAGGATCTCTCAGCTTAACATTATGAAATGCTAGGAAAATCTGGGCCATATTCATCAGTAATAGAGTTTCAATTCAAATGGCTGTACAATGAGTTATGAAAGTATAATATTCCAGATATTGACACCTGTTGCATATTATCATTTTGTTGTAGTCCCAATCTTCAACCCATCTACAAATAGCACAGCGTTCTGTTGTCCACTTTGTATATACAGGTTCGTAGTTTTCTGTCAAAGTAAATATGGTAAGAACACTGGGTTCTTAATTGATTATATGTACCCACATGACAATACGAAGAAAAAAAAAATATGTAAAAGGATTACCTTGTAACAAACCAAACAGCTTTTTCTTATCTAAATGAAGAGGATCAAAGCCATGCGCATTGTACTCTACAATCTACAGCATCAATGGTAGTAAAGAGCGTGAAGAAAACAGAAATATAAATGTAATTAACAATATAGCTCCGAGAAATAAAAACATTAGTGTCAGCTTATAGTTTTTCACTTACACACAATTAGATTAACAATAACAGAAAATACTTTAAGTAGAATAAAAATATAGAGCAGCAAAAATTTATACATTATCTACATTGTCTTCCACAAAGACATAGCACAATGAGAACAGATTTAGTTTTATTCAAATAAATTTGGGTCAGCTGCATGAATCATTTTCCACAAGATTCATGTCAAAAGACTAATTACAGCACACTCAATAAATAAAATAGATAAGAGGCAAAGGGAAAAAGGGCCCTTACAGCCACACAGGGAAACTGCAATGGAAGGAAAATGTTTACAGAAGGTCATCACTAACTATAATTAATACATAATTGTATGATTATGATGTATTGAATTTATTCACGTTCTTATTTTTTAGAATTCCTTGGTTACCAACAATCATTGGTCTTTCCTATCTTTAATTTATCTCAACATACAATAAAATGAGAATATGATTATAAACTTCACAAAAATCTAAAATTTATGGAATTTCTGATTCCAAGGCTGAACAAAAAATGAAACTTACAGATTTATTTCAATGAAATTTGAGTCCCTGGGAATGGGCTCTTACACTGATATTTTTCATTTTTTCTAGTAACAAATTAGATTTTAGTTGTAACAAAGTTCCCTTCACTGACAGCATAACATGAAAACAGAAATACCATCTAATAGAGCAAAAGATATAGTGAACCACAGAAAGTGACAGTGGTTTAAAACTTAAAAGATCCTATACATACCCATTTTTCAAGTGTTAAATTTGAACTCTTCACTTTAACACTTGACTTCCATTTTTTTGCTCTAGAACCTGTATGTCGCTCCCATTCACTAAGCGATTGTTTCTTTGCCCCGCATGAACCACACCTACATTGAACCCTGAGAGGAGGGTTGAATGGAAATCAAATTGTAAGTTTCTATAAAACCCAAAATAATATCAGCATTGCATCAAATTTGGCAGTAATGTTATGGTACTTTAAAACTTTATCGTCCCGACTGAAGATAGTGCTGGTTAATTTTTTTGTTCCTGAAGATGTGTTTCTTCCTAATTTGTTTCTCTTTCGTAGTTGAAGAGAACGTAATGAGTCATTAATGAAGTCATCAATAGAAATCCATCAGGCACAAATCAGAAAACTGGCTTGGAATAACCTTTTGACTAAAAAGCAAAATGCATAATGAAACATATTATCTGAACCAATTATCACTAAGCATTTATAATATTGATTAAAGCACAGGTGGCATATGTATCTTAGTAAATTTAAATAAAATTAGCAATTGAATGTTATCCTCATAATAGAACTATTAAAAACTAATCTGATAGCTCAAGGAAACCACTATCTCAAGCAATGAAACAATATCTTCTAATTAAATAATTTGACAAGAAATTATTCTAAATCATGTGTTCTCTTGTGCCAGATTCATAATTAGATCCAGCCTTGATTTTTTTTTCCTTCTTTTGGCACAAATGTTCCCTGGTTTGAAGATGAAACACTAAATTATATTGAATAATATACATTTAGTGCTCAAATAATTAAAAAATTTTACAAGTTAATAATATTTGATAATCGATTAACTTTCGTGGTCAAAAGAAATGAAAAATAACTATTTAGTATCATCCAATTTCATTTCATATTCCTGAACTAGTATTTCTTCAATCCAACAATACAAAATCCATATAAGTAAATGCAATTTTATTACATTTATAAATCAAATAATATAATAATTTAACATCTACAAGTTTCATTATGATAAGCAAAACAAAGATCAACCAACTGACCGAGTTGACATATTTGTTCATATCTAATATGATACATGTAACTTAAAGCTTAAATTGTTTTGTCCATATAAAAAGAATAGAGTATGGCTGATATGAAAAAATTTCTATCATGAGAAGAAAACATTCTTTAGAAAAGCACAAAAGGTTCTAATAAATTTTATGTATTACAAGACTTCATAAAGGCATTCTACATAAATAAGGTTATTATTAATAATAAAACACAGAATAGTATCAATCTCTCTCTTTAACAATGATTAATTAATAAAGATAGTCGTATCTAGGTTGTTCAATGGAAACTCAAATATCTTTGCCCACGAGCGCATGATATATGTTTAATCACTATGAATGGCAATATCAACTACACAGAAGCTTAAATTTATTCTTCCAAATGTTGGTAGCATTGGTACTTTGATGAGATTCAACTTCAATAAATATCAAATATATATAAAGCGCATAAGCAGATGGGCAGCATTGCACATTGCCAATTAGATCGTGAAACTAAACGAATATTTTTTGAAATTTCTGGTCTTACAGATGAAGGCTTGAATAATAAACTCCTTCCACGCCATTGCAGACAACAGTGATCTTGTCAGACGGAAAGATGTGTCCAGAATTCTGGGCAGACCTGGTTAAAGCAACATACAGAGAGTTTTACAAAATTAAAAAATCAGTATCCCTTGTAAGCAGCATAATAACAAAAAGAAATGGTGTGCAAAAACATACCTAACATCGAATTGCCGTTTGTCCAAAATTAAAAAGTCAGGGGTAGATTTTGCTTTGCATTCAGGGCAGAAGTAATTCACCTTCTCCAGATGCTGTAAAAGATATAATATGGTTATTACATGGTTTATATCATGAAGTTGATAATAAGCAAATGTGGTAACACCATGAAACTCTTAATATATAAGAACTGTAGTCAAACCTTTAAAAGCTCACTGGAAATGTTGGCACACTCAGCATGTACCCAAACATCACAACCATCACAACATACCTACCCAAAGATTTTGAGACAGAAAATGCACGTGTTCATTTAATTTGTTGGTAAACAAGAAATGCATAGTAGAAGTGAAAATAATCTCACCCAACTTCCACCATCAGAATGGTGCCAGATTTGCTTGCATACACCACAATATTGTTTTGATTTCCTTAACTGAAATAAAATTTCAATCTTCCAAAGTAAGATAACCATCAAAAATTCAAAAAATAAGAACTCTATTAATATATAGATTGCAAAAGGATAATGGTCTGACCTTAACACAGTGCTCACACAAGAAATAAGCTTTTGCATCTTTGTCTTTTATTTTCTTCATAGTTCTGCATGGAAAAATCAGTCCACAGCTTTCACAAGGCCGTGTTTCTTTTCTCTTATCATTTGAATCCTGAGAAAGACAATATATGGATAAAGTCAAGTTCCATTTCAAAAGAATAAAATTAATTATTTGAAATGCTCTCCGAAAATGCTTGAACCAAAACTTTTTCATTCAATGCAATTTTACACTCAGGGCAATCATCAGTAATCCCCAAGTCATGTTTTCTCCCCACAAATTTGTCATTATATTGTAGTGCTTGTTTGGTAGTGCTTATAGTTGTGGGTCCTACGAAATGTGTGGATAAAAAATATGTTTAACCAGCTTAAATTAAAATTTTAGCTTTGCCAAACATGCACGTAGTGTTGATATATCAAATACCCACAATAATAGTCTTGTATATCCCACTGATTATTTCCCTTGTTGCTGTTGATCATACCCTTAGAGATATAAAAAGATCTCTTACCCAATCATATTTCCACGACTCCCACGCCCAAAAAGTAGGGAAGACGAAGATTTAGGAAAATAGGTAAAAAAATGAAATCTACAAAAAGTAAATGACTAAATGAGGATAAAAGAAGTGATAACATCTCTCTAGCTTGTAGATACAAAGTTCTGGTTATCGGTAACTTAATCATTTCAAATCCTAAGAGGCACTGGTCAAGTGCAAAAGCTGGAAGCAACTGAAATGAATAGCCTTCTTCATAACACTACTCGTAATCCAATTTGCACATTTAAGTAGATTATTTTGCAAACCTCCTCCAAACAGTAAGATCTAAAACACAAACCTCGAAAACCAAGAAAGCAATGGAATATCATGGCAAGTAAGAATGCGTTGAATTGTAACTTGTACTAACACCATTATAAAATATAACTAGAAAGTTATTCCTGTTTAACCCTAAAAAATTTAGTTTCATGAAAACCCACCTGCTCAATGGAATAATATTGTGACTCCTGATTTAAACCAGTTGCCTGTTTGATTTCATTGGGTTCTGTCCCAGGTAAAGTTTCCTGCACAGTCTCCACAGAGGGATTTGAGTAGCCACTTTCAGCTAGAATAGCCTCCTCTATAGCCATCTGGAAATCTCTAGGTTTGCTGCCATACAACTTAGTCTGCCCCTGAAATCTGAACAATGAACATATATAAAATCCCGATTCCAGTAACATAGAATGGATTTGTCAAAATCCAAAATTATATGCACCTGTCCATGTACTCGTGAAAGGGAAAAACCATTCCAGCTTTTATCCACGCATAATCCTGTATATAACAGATCATCTACACTCACTATTGGCCAGAATATTTAAGCGAGCAATTTTATGAATTTATAAATGCTAATAACAGTTAAAAGTGATGTCACTGTCACATCCAGTATGTAATTTATAACTGCTCAAGGCATTTTTCGAACAGTAACATATACATATATCATGCCAGACAGTAAATAATATTTCATATTCAACTAGCATGAATGCACCTGCAAAAGATGAGGAAGTTAATTACCCTCTGTCTGCTCTTTGAATAACCATAAAACATCACACAGAGAGTGCCTGGAACACAAGCCCTCAGAACAGATTCAGGTGCTTCCCTCAGCGGATCAATCACAATAGCTGGCCAAGCTGGGAAATTCTTACCGCATTTGGCCCAAACTATATCCCCCAATACAAAATCTTCAGGCTGATAAAAATCAGCCTTCTTTACAGTCTCCTTCTCCTTGACCATCTTTTGCACTCTCGCAAATCCATTCACCTCCCTCCTTGAATACCCACCACTTTCCACCACTGGCAAAACACTTGAATGCCCTTCGTTAACTGACACCACTGAACTCCGCGAATTCGAATACATTTTACTGCCAGAACTATCTCTATACCCATATTCAGTGTTCGAGTGGGGTAATAAACTTGTATTATGCAATTGGTAGCCATGTTGATCTTCAACTTGCTGTTTCTTGACTAAATATATTTCATCGTTGTCAAACTTATGATGCTTTAGTTTCTTCTTACTATGAATCCCACTGCCCACATTATCTGTTTCCGAAGTACTACTTCCATAATCATCATTCTCAGATTTTGCTTTCTTCCATGAATGCAAAACTGAGTCATTGAATTTCGATGGTAGTACCTGTGAACGCCCTCTAGAAGACTTTAACAGAGGAGGCTTATTAACACCCATCTGAGTTGGAATTTTAGTCTGGGGTGTTGAGTTCACTTCACCGGTGTAGAAAGAAGCTCTAGTGGGCAAATTGTTCGGGAAATTAATGCTGGACCCTTCAAATTGGTTTACAGGAACGGTAAAAAGCCCATTGGTTGTTTTCGCCTTCTTGGAATTAACGGTGGAGCATGATTCTCCCTCATTCTCACCGGAGATGACTTCCTTTTTCTCGGCTTTACAACGCTTGAGGTTTGGCATTTCAAATTTCTTCATCTGTTTCACGATCATTGTCCCCGTATCAGAGGAATTCAACCATAACCAACCAAAAAGCTGAAAAAACCCTAATCCCTCTTTCCAAAACAATTAATTTGGAAAAATCAGGAAAAGTTATTCCAATCACCTCCAGCAAATCCAATCAATTATCCTCAATACCACAGAATACTTATAATTCTTCACGAACTTCCCTGGTAAACCTAATTTGAAACACGGAACAACAAAACCCACGAATTTGAAACAGCCAGGCTGGATACGAACGACAAAATATAAGAATAATCTACAAAATCTCTTGGACCCTCAACAAGAATTAAAGACTTTGCCGTCAAAAACGAAAAAAAAACCACCGAAAATTGAACAAACTGTCGAGAGAAAAAGATGAGGAGAGATTTCGTGAATCGCAGAGAATAAAGTACTTTCTATACAGCTTGCGCCAAAAAATTAAATACATATATGGGTATAATATGTATGTGTGTATGTGTATCGGAGTTTGAATGCCTGGGTCTAAATTGAATCTGTAATTATCAAATAATCGCAAAATAGAAAAAATATAAGGATTCAATTGAAATTTTGGGGTGTGGTTTGGCTCCAAGATTGCAGCGAATTAGGAAATTTTGGGAGGGAGAAGAGGGCGAGGGTGCGGGTGACGCGCCAATCCCAAAATTTTTGAGCCGAGGTAGCATATAAATTTTGTGTTACCGGTGGCGAGGTTTTTGTATCGCATATCGCGTGTCCTAGTTGGATTGGGTGTTCTAGGAACGTGGTTAGGTTGTGTGTGTGTGTTGTACACGAACTGCAACGCACGTGTGATTTTGGATATTGCAAGCCAGGACCTCAAGTTGTACTTACTGCACACAAGGAGATAAGCCTGTGGATTATCCATCATTGTCTGGTATAGTTATAAATCAAGTTTTAGCTAGCTTTTGATAAAAATTAATAAAAATATGTGATTAAAATTTTGATAAAAGTTATGAATCCATATGTGGTTGAAAATAAGGTAAGTATAAGGAAAAAATATTAAAAATAAAATATGAAAGTTAGACTATGTTTGGGTTTTCATTACAAATTACTTATAATTGTCATTTAAATTTAAATTTTTAACACACATTCACGTCTACTACCACTTTTTATTGACACATTTTGTGGACATATTACTACTCGCATTATAATCTCCTTAAACACACACCTAACCCCTATTTGATTTTGCTAAAAATCAATTTTTTGTAAATTTTGATTTTAAAAAATGGACAAAATTTGGAATAAAGCTTATTGTACACCAAGTTTGACTACATCCCCCTCACAATAGGAGGGGGGACCCGCTTTTTAAAAAAAAAAAAAAAGGCCCCCTCCTATTGTGACGGACTGTCAAACTTGGTGTACACTTTGATTCTAAAATTTGTGGTTAGAAAATTGATGAAATTATGAATTTCATTTAATATGTAACTAAAAATGAGTTTAAAATATGAGCATGAACTTAATATTTTGAAAGTAGTGTCTAGCTTTTATAAATACTAGTCTTGTACCTGTGCAATGCACAGGATTCGTTATTTTGAAGATAATGGTAGCGTGTTGAAGGTTAATGATTGATGGGAGATGTGTGTTACAAAATTTCCATATATACATTTGTATAAAAGAAATTATGTTTTATATAGATGTAAGAGTTAGTTCAAAATGTAAATAAAGAAATAGCAGCAAGTAAGAAATAGCTGGTTACATATTTTAAATCTTCTTTCATATGCAAAATACTAGAGTTCACAAATAAAATTATTATGAGTGTATAAGGTTTTTTCGTGTCCATACAATTAGATAGAAATTAGGATTCTAGTGAAATTAATATTCACTTTCGTTTCATTGAGATTCAAGCCAGCTAACATATAATCAAATCAATGTAGCATATTTTTGTTGTGAATTCTGAAGATATTACCTTGTGTTGATGATGCAAATCACTTTCGTGATCACTCTGAATACTACTCCTGCAGGAAAAATATGTGTAAACATCAATGATAACTTTTCATACGATGTTCTTTCAATTTCCTTTTTTAAGAATGTTGTTTTATGAAAGTCGGAGTAAACTTTGATCAAGAATACCTTTCGCTAATATTTGGGGTCACTTGTACTATGTGAGAGAGCGATAAAATCCATCTGCAATAGGGAAACATAATAAATCATATCCCCTTGACTCGAATTGGTTTGTCCTTAGCAGAGAGTAATAGTGCATAACATTGATGTGATATCGAGCATGTGGAATAGGTGGGGCCCAAAGATATGCATATTGTTGCGTCAAGCTCCACGAGAGCCTAATGAAAATCATCAGGTTTAGAAGAATCAACCAATCGACAACATGATAAAGAAGGATGCCTAGAGCGGGTTCTTACCATTAGGCCAACACTTTTGGTTCTTCTTTGCTTGTTTTGAGTAACAAGTCAACGAAGGATTTACCATGGATATCATTATTTAGGAAACGCGGGGCATCATCCTTGATCGTCCAAATTTTGTTCCTAGCAAAACCTTGTTGTTTAAGTAAACTGCAATTTCAGATACATGAATTGAGGATTTTCATGGAAAAATTATGTCGAATATAACAATAAGCTACAGTTTACCTGGGGGAAGCAAATAGAGATTTCTCCATGCATTGTTTTTTGGAAACTTGAAGATGGCCAATAAAAGATTTTAAGGCTTTATATACAGGGTATCCTTCAAAATTTAACAAAGAAGAAGGAAAATTGAACAAAAAATCAATTAGCACACATTAAACATCTAAGGAGAGATCCCTCTCAGTTATATTGTAAACATAGGTATGTTGATAAGAAAGTCAATAAAGAACCCATTTCTTCTCCAGCACAAGCCTAATGGAAATCTTTCATACGTTATAAGTCGTCAATCATTTGTTATCTTTTATGGAAGACAATCAATATTTTGTAAGTACGTAATTATCTTAGCATAGTTGATTTGCAAATATTCATTAAATGTATCGGGATTTCAAGTAAGATCTAGAGCTAGTGAAAAATTAAATATGTGACATTTAGTGGATACAACAATTTCTGCACCCTCAAAATTAACAACTAACGACTATTGAGTATTTTGAGTGAAACGTAGAGGTGGCTCTACTCTTTGCTCTGCACAATTCATGTTTATGGGAAATAGATGACATTTATCTGCAAAACCAAGAGACATCATTGCATATAGTATATAACCATAAGCCCAATATAATCAAATTTTGTGCTAGTATGTTGATGTTAATTGTTAGAAACTCATGGAGTAGATTTAATGTTTGCTCGATGCCACTAAATTCTTAATGAAAAACCAACTTTTCAAACATCACATCCTACTGAGATATTATTTCTGTCAACTTTTTATGGTCAATCGTTAAAATATAGCACATACAGATTCTTTCCAACACTTTCGCATTTTCTATGGTGAATATCTAAAGAATAAAAGAATTATATATTTGAGTCAATGGAACATTGTAAGGATGTCGAAACTACAGTTATTAGCATAAGAAATTAACTATTTAAATCAGACTAACTAAAATTTTAATGACTTCAGTATGAAAACCTCACCTTACTACTAGAGAATAGAAGAAGTTCGCTTAGATCGTTCCGCCAGGAGATCACTTGTCCTCGGCCCAAACTAAAGCAAATATGAAATCGACGTACCCGAGGTCGGGCATGTGTTTTTATATCTCTCAATACCTCTATGCCAATCAGATTCTCCATATGGAAAGATCGAAGGATATTGTAAAGAATCATAACAACCATAGTAATAGAAAGCTTTTTGCGATTAACCAGAGTGACCATATATAGTAATATCACGAACACGAACATTTGCATTTTCATCATCTTTGACCCGTACAGTAACTACTTGAGAAGTTGTAGGAGTATTAAAAACTCTTTGATCAATTCCTGAATCTCATTTTATTTATATTCGATAGTGTTGCAAGTTAGGTATATTACCTAAATATCTAAATAATCTACTATATGGATTTACGTTTAGAATTTGCATTAAAACAATCAAAATAGATTCAACAAAGTTCTCTGAAATTTTCATATGATTTTGAAGCCTATAATCTGTATTATAAAAATACAACTGCATATAAGAAGGTATATATTATTCTCTGGCATAAGTTGGTTTACATAATGATACACTTGTCACTGCACTCTAAATGTGTAAATACCTTTGTATATTTTAAAAAGTTATTTATCATATTTTATATCAAACGAAGTGAATGTAAAGTGGTTATNCTAAATGTGTAAATACCTTTGTATATTTTAAAAAGTTATTTATCATATTTTATATCAAACGAAGTGAATGCAAAGTGGTTATTATATCCCTTTACGATTTTTTTAAATTCCATACATATGGATTCTTTAGAAGTAAACAAGGCATACAGTTCAGTTGGTGATTCGAGTATAAAAAGCTTAACTTTTCCTTCAGAACAACAGAAGCATTTACTTTCTTTAAAAAAAATTTCATGCACCACAATATTTACAATCAATACATGTTGGTAATACATATGAAGTACTTGGTACATTCAATAAGTTCGAATTTTCTTCCAATTCAAAATTGAGACCATCAATTGTTTGGTTTGACGTTGAAGTTCCAGAATCATGATGTATGGTAGATTCATACATTTTAACAAGATGTAAGCTATTCTCTCCATATGAAATATGGTTATTTATCCTCTTTCAAAGATCATTGCGCTCAATTACCAATCGATTGTACCAATCCTTTTCTCTTTGATTATGTTGTTGACGAATAAAGGCATGATATGACTAGTCGGTAGTTTTAGAGGTAGATTGAAGGTTAGTTACACCAACATCTCCATCACCAGGTGGTACACAAATATCCATTACAACACTAATAATTTTTGTAGAATATTTGAACCCTAATTGTAATTGTAGAAAGCAAACATTTTAGAAATTTGTGAACAATGACTGAAAATACATACAATAAAACTAAAGTTTAAAATATCAAAATTTGTGAACAATGACTGAAAATATACTTTAAAGGGAAAAAATAGTAAGCACAAAGAAAGCTCAAGAACCAACAACTTATTACAAATTCTACAAGTTACTATAAATAAATAACCAAAATAAACGTATTACATAAACCTATAAACAAAAATATGGATAGTTTAATTGGAGAAGCTTATCCAAGATAGAGTGCACTACTGTAGTCAATTACAACCACCGGAAAATACAATTAGACATTATATAAAAGAGAACTATAAATACAATTAGAGTCCACAATTTGTCAATAATAGTTGAATGACAATTACTATAATATAAATTTTAAGGAAAAAATACAATGACTAACTAAAAATTAAACTCTACAAAATTCAAAAAAGAAGAACAAAAATATCATACATGAAGATAACACAGTTGAATTGATGCTGAAAATTTTAATATTTTCACTTTGAGAATGATATCTTACAACCTAAAAAAAATTGAAAACAAATTCAATATTAACAGAATCAAGAATCACTAAAATTATAACAAACTAAAGAAAATCATAATAAAAATTAAAAATCAAAGTAAATGAAGAATAATACCAGCTACACAAAAATAAAGTAAGAAAAAATCAACTGCAAAATTGAGAAGTACATATGGCAAACTGAGA
>CAIGRB010138729.1:70860-104395 GCA_903798255.1 Fraxinus quadrangulata
TCTTCGTGCGCACACGAAAACCTTCTCTGTGCGCGCACGGAGAATGACATGGTGTCTCCGTGCCACACGAAGACTTTCTCCATGCGCACATGGAGACATCATCTCCATGCCGCATGGAGACACTATCTACGTGCACGCACGAAGAAGGACATGATGTCTTCGTGCATCACGGAGACACTATCTATGTGCCACACGGAGACACCATCATAATTTTTATTTTTTTTTCTCTCTCTAGAGCCAACACTTGTTTTTTTCTCTCTAGAGTTAACATTTTTTTTCTCTAGAGCCAAGTTTTTGCCTCTTTTATATTGTAGTGATTTTTGTAAATTAAACTCCTATCATCTAATTTCTCATCTAATTTTTCTATGACAATTTTACAAACGCATACAATTCTTTAACTCCATTCAATCTTTAATGTGTTGTTCTGCTTTATTACTATTTCCAACTCCACCAAACCTTTAACTCATATAGGAAATCTCA
Organism: Fraxinus quadrangulata; assembly: GCA_903798255.1. Taxonomy (NCBI): domain Eukaryota; kingdom Viridiplantae; phylum Streptophyta; class Magnoliopsida; order Lamiales; family Oleaceae; genus Fraxinus; species Fraxinus quadrangulata. The sequence goes on from CAIGRB010138729.1 coordinate 71,341, forward strand.
ACCAAGTTAAAATTTCTAACTTACTTTAGATTATGTTATTCTAAGAGCAAAGATAAAATGATTCCAACCTTCAAGATTATTAGTGTTTCATTTTCCTTCCTCTGTCGTCTTCTTTTCTTCATCCTCCTTATTTCTGTTTTTTATTTTTTTTTCACGATCTCTCTTTGTCTCTCATCCCTTTTGTTAGGTTATGTGCATGGACACCGTGCCCGTGTCCGCACACGGTGTCCTCCATGATGTACGGACAATATTTTTTTTACAGTGCTACCAATAACATTTTCAACACTTTGAGATACAAATTTGATTAATTAAGTCAATGAAATCTTCACAATCCATGCAAAAAAGTAAAACCAGATATAGCTTCTCCGTGCTACATGGAAAATACTTCCATGTGGCTCCTACGAAATGCAAAAACCCAAACAAGAATAAAACTTGATGCAAGTAAAATATATTTAAAAATATATCATTCTGGAACATCAGCGATCTAAGCAAACAAGACTTCGAATGATGGAACCAACTCACTTCATAATTTTCTGAAGATGTAATTTCTGGTTCCGCAAAATTGATATTCTGGAGATAAGTATGCAGCATCTCAGATATATCCACTATCTATAAAAATTCAAGAGAGGGAATCATGATCAACACTTATAGTATTGAAAGCTTTCAGATCTTCTCCGTGGTGCATGGAAATTGTTGTCTCCTAACATCACATAGATCTTCTCCATGGTGTGCGGAGATAGTGTGAATTACTGAAAACTCAAAAGTTTTCTAGTTAAATGTTTTTGTTTTAGCATCCCATATATTGCTCAAAATCTTAATCCATCATTAAGAAGAATGCTGATTTTTTACGGGATTCGTGAACCTCCGTGTTGTCTCCTGTGGCACGGAGAAAACCTCCATGTTGCGCGGTACGGAAAAGCCGCACAAAGAAAAACTCCGTGCGGCACGTAGTGCAAAGAGAAGGCGTCTCCGTGCACCCGTGTTCGCTCTCGTGGAGAGTACAGCTTTGCGCTGCTCGGAGCATCCCAAAACAGCGTGGCATTCGAGCGTTTAGAATGATATTGTACTGCTTTAACCGAGACATTTTATCAAACATGTGCACCACAAAATGTTTAGAAACAAAAAACCATTTTAGACATATCTCCGCTGTTCGGAGGGAGTTGTCCTACTCCACCATCCACCCTCCGTGTCAGCAGATTCACTCCACACGGCAGAGTCTCATACCAACTAATTCAATAATGAATTATTCAAGACAACATTTACAAATTTAGAAATTAAAAACAATTTTTGTGGAATGAGTAAAAGATGGAAAAATATGTATACACAAGCATTTTCACAACAACTGAAATATATGTCAATTTTCACGTAAGAAAGAAAACATGAATAGCACAAATCCTAACTTATAACCCGAATTTTCAAAACAAATTCATTGTTGAAGACACCCCTGTCAACATTTTTTAAAACTTGCCTTCTGATCGATATCGTGTAATTCACTGCAACTTGGGAAGAAAGAGCTTGAGGTGGTGGTTCGAAACTTAAGATTCGGGCAATTTGGAAGCTCAAAGTCTATGAAAGCCGAATAGTTTTATTTGTTGTTGATATCAAAATAAGAGAACAAACTGCGTCATTGCAATTGCATTTAGTTTAAGGTAGTGTGAAAGCTGACAAAATACAGTCAAGCATTGCACCTACTTGGAAAGTTGTGGAAATCAAAATTCTCACGATAATTTGTGTGCAGTATAAAAATTCTCATTTTGTCACTGAATCAATAATTGCGGCTTTCGGATTTTTTTTTTTATCCACACATGGAACGGTGATATGTGATGTGAAATCATAAATGAATAGTAATAATCAAAGCCTCTTTTTTAAGAGAGAGTAGATAAGAAAAAAATTAATATATTGAAAAATATTTGTTCTCGGAAGTTATTAAATAACTTTATTGGGTTTTGTCAAACATAGTGCACGTCTTTCTCACACCAATGGATAATTCATGTCGTACACCAGATATTTCTTGCACGATATTAAATGCTTATAACACTCTTACAAACAGTACAATGCACGAGTTTTCTCATGTTCTCTATACAATATTAAATGGAGTAACTATCTATGTGCTTATAACATTTGTTCAATATCATATGGCCACGTTTTTTAAATGGGCACGTCAAACACTCTATTCAACACGTATGCTTAACTTATTAATTATTCACCACAATGACATTTTTAATATTAAAAGACAAAAATTCCCTTAATTTCTAAATTAAGAGGCGAGATTGCTCCACCCAAAAACCCCTAGACCTGGTTAACAAATAATAAATCTGCTGTGATTTCTTCAACACAATAAAAGAATTTTTTGTTTAAATATTTGAATATTAAAGTTAACTACATATTAACCATCAATATTATAAGCAAAAAAATTCGAATTTAACCAAATAAAATGAAAAACTCTTGAATATGAAGATGTAGATGGGTGAAAATATTTTGAAAAATGGCGATGGAGAAGATGAAAAAATATTGAAGAACATGATATGTTAGGAGAGATTTTTAAATTTATAACATTCTTCAAATTCTCAAGGTTCAAAACGGAGGCAAACTAGGTATTGTGATTTCTTTAAATTTTTTACTTTTTTTTAATACTTAAATCTAGTCAAAGGCCATTGTGAAAAAGTGGTGAGGTCAATCGGCCATCTACCACTATTTACTCATATTAGTTTGTATCTCTCTTGTTTCAACGTGAGCACATGGCCAACTATGCAGTGGTTGTCTATTTATTGCATTTTTCATTTATTCATGAATTGCGCATAGACGTCAATTGCACTCTAAAGCTTTCTTTTACACTTTCAAAAAGTAAAGTTCGTAATTCATCACGTCTCTCTTTAGACAGCTCCAAGTGAATCACTTGTTTACAAACTAGTGATTATTATAGCTCATGAACTATAACTTCTCTCTCAACTTGCTTCAACGAGCAAAGTGTACGCATACACACATCAACAAAATTTTTCTCTTTAAATTATTTTCCTCTCGTGAAGGATAAAATATTTCACCTCTTGATGTGCATTGTCTAAGCTTGCAATTTATTTCTTCATTGCCATCGACTAATAAAACTTGTTTATTTCATAAATGAATGGGTGATTATTTTTAACCGAATTGTCTATATATTTAATTTTGTTTTTCAATGAATTACTAAATCCAAGACAATTAAAATGCAATGTCATTAATAGATCCAGCATGAGCAGATCATTAAACCCTATCTACACATTCAATGACAACAAACAAGTTAGTCTTGTCATCGTTCTTCCAAACCAACCAATCTTCATTTATCGGGGTCACATGACCATCTACAAAATTGTATCCCAAACTATCTGAATTCTGAGGCAACTTAAGTGCAAAGCACACCATTTGCAAACTGCAGTATTGTATGTAATGTACAATATGGTACAAGACTTGATGTTACTCGTGGCATAAGTTTTTTAGTAGAATATTTGGCTTGAAATTTCCAAATCCACTATTTTCTCGAAATTGTACTTTAATTCCTGAAGTTTGTAAACTTGTAAATTGACCTTAAGCATGCGAAATTCACAGTGCAGGCAACTTTTATTAAATTGCAAATTGGTCCTACACTTTTAAGATATTACAATTAAGCCCTTGGTTTTCAATCTTCAAATTACTCATATGGTAACTAATAAATCATAAGTTCACCATTTAATAATAATTGGAAAAATTTCAATCTAATCCTTAAGTTCTCAAACTCTACATTTCAAGCTGTACATGCTATAAGAGTATTACAACGCGTATTCGGAAATGGTATATTGAATCTTGAATACTATAGTGTCTATAAGAGAGAGTGATTATTATTTTTACACCAAAGACCACGTCATATAAATAAAAAGAAACCTTGGATTTTTAAAAAACAAGGTGTATTTTGTAAATTATCTTATATCAACTTTCACGAATTGTCCATGCGACTACCGAGGTCTTGCGCCTTGAGGCAAACTTCTCCCTTTGCTCGGGCTAGAAAAATTGGCACATAGGCGACCTTATGAGTAGGATGTTAGACCGTACATGTATACTTTGACATCATTAGTGCAGTATTCAATAAATACGAGTCACGTGTCTAGCTATTGACGATCTTATCGTACAATATTGAGATAGGAGTATACTCGGTATGTGATATTAATACGTGTAATCTGATATGTGGTGCAAGCTAGTGTCGCGAACTCATGTGGAATATGCATTTTCTCAATCATAGATGGTTTTATACTAAAAGGGTGGATTTTATTGGTTAGAAAATATATGATATGCCTACTAAATACAAAGAGTGGAAAATTTAGGTAGAAAATCAAATTGGAAGCAACAAAGTAATTACGATTTCTATCTAAATCGCTATTTCAAGCTGCAAAGCGCACTGCAAAGAACTGGAGATAAAAGAGTACTATTCCCTACCTCCTACAGATGACCTAAACGCCTGCACTTTCGCGCCGACACCAGCAACCCTAATTCCTAAGTTGAGTTGGTTTTGTCTCAATCTTTTGTTACTTCATCGTTGATTTAATCTTACTATAATGCTTTTGGAAGCATTTCAGCATGATATATAAGATTTTAAAGTTGATTTATTTAATTGCAAATTTTAAAATTATTTGCACTACTAAAGCGATAATGGATATGATGACATATAGTAAAAGGTCTGAGTAGGAAGCATCAATGGCGGTTAACAAATGAAGATTGCCCCTGTCCTTGTTTAAGCAATGACATAGCGACATTCGCAACCTCTTCGAAATCAATTCCACCACATGCTGATGCATTGGTGGTGGGTAGTGAGAAAAGGCGTGGGTTGCATTCTAGTATTGAATGCTAATCTAGACTTTAGCCCAACACTTAGCTGCCACTGAGTTTCCTGCATTGATCAAACCTTCTTGCTGATCCTTCTATCAATTACTTCCCATGTGCATGCCTTTTAACAGATTTTTAGAGAGTATTTTGCAATAATCTATTCCCTGTACCTCAACTGCTCGTGTATTTTTTTTTAATAATATTTTTTATTCTGCTTAGCCAAGCAAAGAAAACAGCTTTTAACTGTGTAAAGGTTCCATGAACCTTTTATTTTTCTTGGAGTGTATTTATGAAAATGGTTGTACTTTTCCGATTGACAATGGCATTTATATTGCATTTTTTTCCAACAGAAGGTTTCACATTACTGTGTTTTCAGTTTACCACGATACTCTGTTTTAAGTTTATTGAATTCGTAGACATTGTGTGCAGAGATAAAATTGGAACATGGTGAATGTCTAAAATATAATGTTTTGATAATAATGTTGTTACAAGCAAGTGTAATAACATGCTATGTTACATTTTGAGGCTTACCTTCAATTCACTTTATCTTTACTCTCAATAGGTTTTCATGATTGGGAGGTCACTCATTTTTAGTAAGTCCGCTCATGTAGCCAGTGCCAAATTGAAAAACAAAACTTAGTTACGTATATATATGCTAAGAGTAAACATGTAATTTTATTGATATATGTATCATGTATTACAATACACGATTAATGAAAGAATAAAATAGTATCAATGCGTGTATTGGTAACAAAATCAAACAAGTAAAGCTTATACAGTCTGCTTTCATCAATTTGTTGGAAAGAGATTAATTATGTAGTTGTTAGATGCTTTTGGTTGGTGCTGATGGTAGTGGTACACGCCTTCTATAATCTGCTATAGCCCACAGTGGATATATATTCCTGTATGCTGCGTAATGTAACATGCAATTCTTCATGAAAACTCCTGTGATTTCCTGCCAATGAATTGACAATGTGATGGTTGCAATAAACTTGTAAAATCACATTACAGGAAATTTTTATATCATTTTCATGATGTTGCTTTACTATTTCATATGAAAACACAAAAGGAAGGCTTCAAGATGCTTAATTTACCTGTTGGGGAAAATCACCGTTTTCCAACTGAGAATTGATCAAAAGCTTTGCTCCCTGGTGGAGAGGTGTAGGATCTCTATCCCCCTATTAAAATAAAAAGAAATAGGATATCAAGAAGAACAGTTAAATAATGTTTATATAAAAGATTGATATGGCACGAGAGGCTAACCTGGCCAGAATGAATTAGACCCATCATGGCCCATGCAGTGTGTACCAAGTTTGATCGATTTCCTTCCAGAGGTACATATTCCTGTTTAATTACATATAACTGTAAGGGGCCATTTTTGTAATTCTATCAACTTTTTGTTCGATTCTAAATTATTCTAAATTTAGGAACTTATATTTTCCACTGTTTTGTTAGCGGTGCTAAGATCAGTTACTATATTTTCTACTAAGGAGGTCGGGCTACCTTATTTGGGCAGGAAAGATAGCTTTCTCCCCATCCACCATCTTCCCTCTGTGCTTTTAACAGAAACTCGACAGCTTTGCGAACGGCTGGACAATTGTTGTAGCTCTTGCCAGCTGCTGCTAGTCCTCCAAGGGCAAACCAAGTGCCATATGTGAAGCACACGCCCCAATTTCCGTACCTGCAGAAATTCATCTCCATGCTTTGTAGACATGCTAAAAGTGTACAATGTTTGAACATAAAAATCGCAAAAATAGGAAAGTAAAGTATACCATGATCCATCAGGCTTCTGAACATCCTCGAGGTATTTTACAGCCTTCACAATAGAGCTTTCTATTTCTTTCTTCCAGTGTTCTGGGTACAATTTCTTAAACAGAACTAGAGCTTGTATTGCTGATGAAGTGCACTCAACATACCTGCATCAAAATCATGTTAGTCTAGCCCTAGACTAAATTCTATTTGTAAACGGGAAAAGACAAATGAAACAAATCATACTCATGCTCAATAACAATGTCGGCAAAAAATTCCGTAGGATTGAGAATCTGTGGCAGAATAAAGCACAATTAGTAACTTAAATTTCTCAATGTAGATACACGCTGGCAGATTTATGTCTTCTTCTTCTTCTTCTTCTTCTTCTTCTTCTTCTTCTTCCTCTTCTTCTTCTTCTTTTTTGTGTGTGTGTGTGTGTGAGTAAATACAAGAAACTTAAAAAAAGAAGCTACCTCCAACCACTCTGAGGCTCCTGCAGGCTCCCATGCAGCTAACCCACCATTTTTGCTCTGTAAGTATTTATGCAGTTGGCCATCAATTTTAATAGCTATTATGGTAATGTTTAGAAAGTGACATATCGAACAAAATATTTTGTTCTAGTGCGTTGTTATACCATATGAATTATGAATTTGAACTTACCTATCTAGGCATAGAAGTGCCAAATAATTTATAGAAAAAAATGAGTTTTGGTATGCCCAACAACATATGCTCAAAAAACTTGAGAAGTTACTTTATAATTGGTCGGAGGATAAAATATTGATACCTGTAAGGAAAGCAATATATGGACAGCGTCGTAGAGTCGTTCAGTTTCCATTTTGGGACCAACAATTTCAGGTGGCATCATTGAGAAGAGAAGGCAACACTGAATAATAAAAAGGGAATAAGAAAAACTGTTGGTGAGAACCCATCTTAATGTATTTTTTTCATTTCTTACAACATTTCCAATTTAAATGATATCTCTCAACAAAATTAGATACCTTCAATGCTTCTGCAGTGCAGTCAGATACTTGCCATCCGTGATCTTGATCCGAAAAAGTCCATGATCCTTTTGAAATATGCCGGTGCATGGCTTTAAAGTCACCAGACGGGTTATCTCTGACCTGAGACTTCTTTATGAAGTCGTGCCCTTTCATAAGAGTCTGGCCTATTTCTTCAGTAAGATCACTAGCCAGCAGTGCTTGTATAGCAAAACCAGTATCCCACTCTTGACTTCCAAAACTCTGCATTAAAATGGCCATTGCAACATTTAGGAGTCGGAGTCCATAATGATTCAAAGTTGATTGCTATACTGTGGCAAACTTGGTTTTGCATTCATGATTTTGGAAGGAAAACATATTTTCTTACTTGCATCTTCATTCCATCTTCGGCTATCCATATATAATCAGGGATTCTTGCAAGATGCTTCATGAAATAATCCCCGTTGGGATCCTCGACCCAACAGGCCAGCATACATAGCACCTTCTCTACACATCCTATTGTTATGTACCTGCTATTTTCATCTTCATAGTGGATGTGCTTCATTGTGGTTTGAAGAGCCCTCTCTCTTAACTTGTTGAAAGGCCAACGAGTTAGAAGAGGTTCTGTAAGTATGTAGAGACTATCCCACATGAAGTCTTGTATCAACGGATGAGGATAATAGAGGTCCTCCTGCATTTACATGTTTTCTTCGGTTATTTTTTAGCATTAAGAAACAAATGCATAAAAAACCAGGTTTGTTATACCATAATCTGTCTTTAACTCAGTTATTTTTTTTTTTTACCTTTGCGCAGACATGGCGAACTTTCCTCCAATTAATTTCATCGTAGGGTTGATCATACAGCTCTTCTCTCAGTTGTAAAATGAGAGGAGTAATTGGACCAACAAATCTTTTGCCATATAAATATGACATGGGCATGTACACCATTCTACAGTAGCACCACAATTTTGCTGCATTTGAAGTAGAAAATATTAATGCCAGATAAACATTGATCCAAAAATTCTAAGGTTAGCCAGTATCTTGGACTAAGTTTCAAGCTGTGCAATGTTTCAGCTGTAATTTGCAACTTTATGTCTCAGAACTTCCAGATTATTAAGCATGCATGCAGAGATCTTTTTTTTTATAATCTCTGTTTCTTTTTCTTTTGTGTAATTTTCAATTCGAGAACTGTATGACATGGAAATCGACTTCTGAATGATGCTGAATGGAAAAAGAAAGTTGTTGATTGTTTGCCAAAAAAGGCTGGAAATAGAATAATCAATCCAACTACGCCTTCTTGGAGTTTGTTGTCCGTAGTGCATTTGATTTCCGTTTGGAAAGTCTTTTTAAGAGTATATTTATGCAGTAGTAAACAATCAGGTTTCAATAGATCAATTTTCTTGGAAAATCCAGGTTATGACAATAAACAGTAGTTTCTGTTAATCGCATTTCTCAATGTCGTGGTGTGCAGAAGACAGTCGAACAGCGCGAACCTGGATGCATAGGAAGAAAAGATGGAAGGATCCAAAACTCAGGCGGCATGGGGTTGCTTCCTGACCAGTCAAATACTCCAAGTATCTAAAAATGCATTAAAAACAATACATGTTAAGGTTTCTTCATGGTATCATTTAGCCATCAAAATGCATATTTTCAGTATTCTTTATCATACTGAAAGCCATGTTTTCCCCCATGAAGGTATTGCTGTGACAGTGCCATGGTCAAGTATCCATATTCTTGCTCTAGCACAGGCATTGTTTTCGCCACCTTCGGGTCCCTCTCCAAGTATACGCATGCAAATGTAACTCAGAGTGGTGCAGAACATCGTGCTATGGCCTTCTATGTGTAAACCCCACCCACCATCTTCGTTCTGTAATGTGAAAATGCTGTTAGTCGAGAATGTGAGCGGGAGAGTGCGTGCGTCTGATACGTGTAATTGAATTAACTGAAGGTTTCACCTGGTGACAGTAAATGTAGCGGAGAATTTCTCTACGATGTTCTGCTGGAAACACAGTGTTAAGATGGCCAGTAATATACAGACACATGACCTGCAGTTTTTTGTTAAATCCAGCTTAAACGATTAGCATTGAATCACATGGACAACATGAATGTGTCTATTATACGAAGTGGTTCATGCCTCTTTTTTTCCCCGCCTATAATTAATTGAAGCCTTAAGGTCCTCACAATTCCTTCATTGGACCCAACTATCTTTTGTTCCATTCCAAGAATTCGAATATGGTTTTATACTGATCTTACAAAATTGAAATAGACTCAACTCTCCATACACAGGACATGCTATTTTTTCCATTCGTTACCATTCAAAATCGGTTGCGTTCTTCCAAACTTAACCGATTGGCATGGATGAATTCCTCGTTTTGCTTTACATGTTGAGAAGGCAAAGACTAAAAGAAGTAATGCTATAAGGACTCACCAAAGGTGGAAGAAAGAACAATGGACCAGCATTTTCTGCAGGCCAATGGCCATCACTGGCTTGCAGGGCTGAGAAGAAGTGGACGGCCCTTTTAAGCGTGGCTGTTGCTGTCTCATAGGTTATATCTTCTCCATCTTCTACTTTCACTTGGGGTATTGTCTGTTTGAAATTGTTCTCTCGTAGAAACTGCATGCAAATTCCATTCTCTCAAGTATTTAAGTTTTTTCTTCTAAAAAAAATGTCTTAATCATTGCATCAGACAATTAGGAAATGTTTAAATTTTAAGTAGCAGCCATACTTGGAATTAATGGAGAGCAAAGGCCAAGAATTAAATACTCTTGCGCAAATTGAGAAAATATAGTTAATGTAAGGGTAATTATATTAACGCCACAAGTTTTATTTCTTACATTACATTTTAATTGCACTTAAAATTCTTAATTTTTGCTCATTATAGTACTTATGGTAATGAAGATTTTTCATGTCATTCTTATACTCAAACTTTCCATTCGTTTACATATCTTGTATTTGATAACAATTTCATATTCAAAAGTCCGTTGAAACGGTGTAAACATCTTTTTTTATCATCTTTTTAAAAATAAATAAATAAAAAGTGTGAAAAACTATTTTTCTCGTCTCAAATCATGAAAACAAAATATTTTGATATGAATTATCATTAAGGACGATATGTAATTAATGGAATGTTGAAAATAAATAAATAAAAAGTTAAGAAAATAATTGTTACAATGAATAAAAATTAAGGAGCTTAACTGTAATTAAAATGTGGAGTATCAAATAAAAATTATGATAGCAATATAATCATTCTTAATATAATCGAAAACATAAATTTTACTTACATTTTTTTTTTCAATATGTCCTTACATTAATGATTAAAATATAGTAATTCATATTTGTTGATAATAAGGCACATTAAGCTCCTATTTGGTCTCCATTAATTTAACAATATATTTTCTCTCTTCTTTTTAACTTCATATTCTTCAATAAAATAATATTACACGTAAATTTAAAACTTTTCCTTCCTTTTTAATCACACATTCTTAAAAAAATTTCTATTACAAAATTCATTTTTCCCGAAAGCGACATTCTAATGGAGCTCAAACAAGGGCTAAATAAAGACACATTAAAAAAACTAAAAAATCAACGGTAATATATAATTTGTGATAAACGAAAAAGGAAAGCAACTTTATCTTTATAAAACGGATGGAGTATCTTTTACCTTTTTCGATTCAATATCATGATCGACTTTTAATTTATAGACATTTCAAGGTATAGTCGTTTTGTGCTTACCTGCATCCGCCAAACAAGATCGCTGCTGGGCTTGACCTTGTAGCGGTTGTTCCAGAATTCTCGACGAGCCTTTTCGACCTCGGCTCGGTCCTGGGCCGTTCCATAGTCGAGATCGAACTCCCATGTCTGTCGGCCTACATAATCGTTGGTGCTGTACAAATAAGGGTTGTCACCTCCTTCTGCAATCTTCAACCTCCACATTTTCTTTTGGTTCTTTACTAAACTTTTTAAGGCAGTTTGTTGGAAAACAAAACTGAAGCTCACTTCTGCTTTTCTTATCCTGTTTTCAACCAAATTATCAGTTCATTTGATAATCAAGAAATTAGAGCTAGGAAGAAGCACATCCTGAAATGTAGACTCGATTGGACCTAGAAAAAGAAACTAAAATCCCGTATATACTTATCTAACATGTCCGACTACTATAACACATTATCAAGAATGAACTATCTCTTCGATTCCGAGTAGGCGCAAACTCGGAGAGACTAAAAGAAGAAGTGCAACATAAAGCAGAAAACCTCTCAAGAAATGTATCGAGGTTGTGAGTTTGGCAGATTGCAAATGAAGAAAATTGGTTTTCTACGTACTGCTTTTGTAGGCAGGAAGACTACACCGTCAAAGTATATATAGATGAATTTAGGGTTTTAGGTACTAATTAATAATAATTGACGTCCCACGTTGCTAAATATGCCCATTAATGAACTCTTCCGTGTGATAAGTCAGGTAAGAAAGAGACCTTTGAAAGTAAAGTTTTTTTGTTTTTTCTTATTAGTAAATAAAAACTAGAAGGAAAATTTTACTTAAAAGTTAGTTTTACTTATGAAGGTAGCCAAACACGTTCTTAGCTACAACAAAAGACCAAATTCAAGAATTTAAATGTTCCAACCCTTGTCGGTACCCTGCATGGAAATTCTCATCCATATATAATGACTGGATAAATACATTGGTTTGGATGAAACCTTGCAAGTATACGGTAATCAGTTCCCTTGCCAACAACCAAAAGGTGGCATATTTGGTGAAAAAATAAAGTTTTATAAGTCGATCGAGCATTGACTCGAAAAAAGTAAAGGATTAACAGTTAAAGGGTTGAATGGCTCAAATCGATAGTAACGATAATAAAATACATAAATAAGAAAATGATCCTCTAAACTCACTTTTTGGGTGATTCTGAATTTCTTTTCCCAAAAAATGAGAAATTTTAGAAAAATTTAAGAGAATAATTTTGATTGAAATTGATGTTTTTCAGTGGATAGACTGTTGATGTGGCAAGAGAATTTTATTTAATTCTATGCCATATCATGGATGTAATTTTGATACCAATCCTCAACCATTTACTCATTCATCGAGACCCTTGCAACATGCAAAAAAAACATCATTATTTTGACCAAAGAAAGTTACTTTTGCAATAAATAATTGAACAAAACCTGTTCTAATGTTTTTTCCTTTTTCTTTCTGTGTCTCCACTTTCAAAAAAATTTGATCACTTTTTGGTAGTTTTAAGAACATTTATTTATTTTTAATATGGAACACGTTTTGTTATAATGAATAATACAGTAAAGCTAACTAATAAATTAAAAATAAAAAGATTTAAAAAAAAAAACTAAACTCTACCCTCTGTTTCCGCACTTGTATATTTGTAAAGATTAAGGTATTATTTAGTAAAAATTTAAATCCAGATTTTAATTTAAATAAAGTCAATAACTAATTTAATCACACATTTTATGAGATCGACAACTTTTCAATCACATATTTTATCAACTTTTATAAAAATCTACTAAAAATTTAATTTTAATCCCCATCAAATAGGGGCTAGTGGTTGGTTTTGACTTTAAAAAAAAGAAGTAAATGTTACCATTAAGAATTTAGGTAAGAACATTATAGTTTTAAAATTATCTTTTACCTTGCCCTCAAAATAATAACTAATTGTTTATTTTAATTTTGACTAATTTAAAATTGTTTGTTTTGATTAAACAATCTTATTTTCTTAAATTTTTTAATCTCTTCCCAACGTGCTTTTTAAAATGTAAAAATAATAAACATAGTTGAAAATTTTACAACGTGTTTGGTCCGGATTAAAATCTGATTTTAATCCAAGTCAAAGTCAAACAATCAATATTAACCACATCTTTCATGGGTCCCACAACTTTTCAATCACACATTTCAAAAACTTCTATAAAAATCTAATTTTAATCTCAACCAAACATCCTTTTAATAATAAATCTGATTTTAATCCAAGTCAAAGTCAAACAATCAATATTAACCACATCTTTCATTGGTCTCATAACTTTTCAACCACATATTTCAAAAACTTCTATCACAATCTACTAAAAATCTAATTTTTAATCTCAACCAAACACCTATTTAGTATTTCTTTAGTATTTTTGTGCGACCGTGGGAGTATCCAAAAAATTAATAAGCTCTCAAGACCCACTGTATTTTCATAATGTTCTAACTAAATGTTATTAACATGTTTAATATGTTGGATTGATAAGAATGAACATACATGAAGAATAAATAAATTTAAAATTTATGTGTGTCTTCTTGTTCAATATAGACAAAAAATTACCAAACAAGGATTCGAAAAGTGGGTATCACCAAATAAGAAATCATCTCGAGAATGAGTAGAAAACGACATTCAAAACACAAATGGGCCAGTTATGCTATTTTGATCATCTGCCACTCTTAGTATGTTCATGCGTGTCATGGAACCAGATTCTTTGCCATTTCATTAAACGGTTCGTCGTTGTTTATTTTGATGACGCACTGTTTATAGTTGCTAACTACTCATTATCTTCAACACCTTCGTGATGAACGTGGCCTTTTCCGATGGACACCTGATGACAACCTGCATTTGATTGAAGCGAAGCTCACAAATGTTACCAATTCTTGTGCTTCGGATCTCAATTCTAGACTAATTAATAGCTTCTTGTGTTCCAATGCAATATTTATGAAGTAATTATTTCTTACCATAATTTTTTCTAATTGTCATACATATACAACAACACATGTTCGCGTGAACGGTGGTACATCTCTACATGATACAACTAAATATCATTAAGTTCATGGTATCTCGTAATATCTTCTACTCATAATACCCAATATTGCCTATACAATCAATATGTTATCTAAGTTCATGTTTGCTACGTCATTTTTATGGTACTCTTTATTCCGGCGTTTCTCTTTGTAACTTATTTTCTTAAATTTTTTAATCTCTTCCCAACATGCTCTTTAAAATGTAAAAATAATAAACATTGTTGAAAATTTTAGTATTTTCGTGTGACCGTGGGAGTATCAAAAAAATTAATAAGCTCTCAAGGCCCACTGTATTTTTGTAATGTTCTAATGAAATGTTATTGACACGTTTAATATGTTGGATTGATAAGAATGAACATACATGAAGAATAAATAAATTTATGTGTGTTTTCTCGTTCAATATAGACAAAAAAGTACTAAGTAAGGATTCGAAAAGTGGGTATCGCCAAATAAGAATTCATCTCGGTAATGAGTAGAAAACGACATTCGAAACACAAATGGGTCGGTTATGCTATTTTGATCATCTGCCATTCCTAGTACGTTCACGTGTGTTATGGAACAAGATTCTTTGCCCTTTCATTAAACGGTTCATCGTCGTTTATTTTGACGACATACTATTTATAGTTGCGAATTACTCTTCATCTTCAACGCCTTAGTGTTGAACGCGGGCTTTTCCGTAGGACACCTGATGACAACCTGCATTTGATCTTATTGAAGCGAAGCTCACAAATGTTACCAATTCTTGTGCTTCGGATATCAATTCTAGACTAATTAATAGCTTCTTGTGTTCCAATGCAATATTTATGAAGTAATTATTTCTAAAAACTAATAGGTTATACAAATACAGATCAGCAATATCAATGGGCCATGACATGGAACAATAAGGTCCAGATGAATCTGTTTTGTTCATGGCCCAAATCCAACTTTTCAAGAATAATTTAAGCATTAAAGTTTCCATAATTTTTTTCTAATTGCCATACATATACAACAACGCATGTTCGCGTGAACGGTGGTACATCTCTACATGATACAACTAAATATCATTAAGTTTGTGGTATCTCGCAATATCTTCTACTCATAAGATCCAATATTTATTCCGGCGTTTCTCTTTGTAGACATTTGCCACCAATTCCCCATGCTTTCTCTGATAGTTTGGTTGTCTAGAAACCAATGGACTATGGCTCAATCTTACATTGAGACTGAATTTAGGGTTGTTGCATCTACCGATTTTGAGGTCTTTTGGATAGAAGCACTTCAAGAGTTTGGAGAACCTATTAGCTCTACTTCAACCATCTACCGTGATAAAAGTACAACCAATCTTTTTTCTAATCTGGTTTTCAATCTGGAATGAAACATGATTGATGTTCATTCTGTCCAAGACAAGGTTCAATTTGGAGTGTCTTGTGCATCGCGTGTTACTTCCGCTAATCAATCGATAAATTCACTTGTAACATAGGTCTGCCGATGAGATTCCTATCTTGCAAGACACATTAAAAATAAAGTTCTAAACAGTTTCTACGATTCTATTGTCGTTAATACGTAATTGTATAGCATTATGACCGTTCATATGTAACTTAAAAATATTGTCAATACACACAGCAAATTCAGATTGCTCAAAGTGTTAATCTTATCATTCATCCATGTGTGGAATGGCGCAACTCATGCCGTGATCATCCAAGTTAAATACTCACGCGGTTGTGCTATGCCTCATTTTGAAAACCCTTTACCCGCTAACAAAATCAATAATGGACAGGAGGACTGATATCGGAACAAACGACTCCAATAACATTAACGTAGAAGACAATGTTTAGCGAAATGTATGAAACATATTATTTGTGTTGTGCTCTGATCCATTCTTTAAAAAAAAAAAAAAAGCCCTGGCTTAGTAAATTAGTATTTAAAATTTTCTTATTTTGGCAATCAATGGGGAAGTACTATAATTAGGGTCCGTTTGATTGTAAGAATGGAATTTGGGTGGAAAGAAAACGAATTTCAGGGAATTGAATTTCCTAGAATTGTGTTTCCGGGAAATTATCAATTAATTGTGTTTGATTGATATAATTTTTCACGTGAAAAATTATTAAATTTTGGATCTTTTGGTATTCGTTTGACTTTTTTTAATGAAAATTGTCTATTAAAGAGATTTTTTTTATTTTTTTATTTTACAATTGGTGATAAAAATTGTGTCCATTGCCAAAAAAAAAAAAGAAAAAAGGACTTGGAAACCATGTTTTCCTTCATTTTGGGCAATTGGTGCACGGGTGGACGTCGGTGGAATTCTTTACCATGACAAATAAAACCCATCAAACAACCATTTCCATGAAAAAAAAGGGGCTATCAAACATAGCCCTAATGAATTTTATTGGCCTAATTCCACTGCCAATAATCTCGTTTACTTGTTAGTTGTGATCTTATATTTCACTAGTCAATTAAAATCCTTATTAAACAAAATCTTCAGGTCTAACTTCAGATACCTCAGTTTTGATTGGACTAACTAGACCAATTATGGTTTCTAATTCAGTCAACAATTAATTATGCAAATCTGTGTTATTTTTAAGAATGAAAAAAAAATATTATAATCAACAATTTAATATGTAAATTTATGTCCTTTTTAAATTAAAAAAAAATAATATTAATTATGATGATACCGCCCCACTCTTACATTTAGTGGTGGTCAAGTATTAATTAATCTCATTAGTGCCCACTATTTTGACTTATTGTTATACTTTTATTGAATGATTTACTAGTGCTTAAATATATATATTTACTCCAAAGTTCATATGGTCGGTTGGATCGTTTTTGTGTATTACTTTATTAATGTTCGTTTGCACACTCAACTCAACTCAACTCAACTCAGCGTACTAAGCATGTCAAGATTTAACTTTGACATCGGAATACAAATTTGCTACCACTACCCCTCAGACGACCATGATATGAACTTGCAATATCTTGAAATATTAGTTAGGTAGGGGTAAAACAGGTCTAGAAACTTTTTTATTGTATTTGATGATGAATTATTATTTTCGATACTGGAGGTTGTTGTTATTATTTTTAAAATGTGAAAGGTAGTCTTTGCATTTGTTATAAATCTCGAAAGTGCTCGTGTTATTACCTCATTACATTATCTCAAGTAAATTAAATATAGCAACCAAAAGTGACAAATATTTTGTTTCGTTCCATCAATTTATTTGTGATTCATACATAAATACCGCGTTGAGAATTTATTTTATCCTTTAGTCAAGTTTTATGAGTGACAATTTTCGAGATATGAAAATGGGTGGTAAAGGACATACATACTATCTAGTGGCCAAGGGAGGTGGGGGCCAGTGAGATCCAGCCCCCCACTGAAATTTGAGATTACTTGACGTACTCAATTAAGATTTTGATAAATTTTAATAAATTTCGTGAATTTTCATAAATTTTCATAAATTTTATAAAAAAATCTCATAAAATATGGTGAAATTCCAAAAAAAAAATTGATTATATGTATTTTTAAACTTAAAATCAATCCAATTTTTTTAAACTTCCTCTATTTTGAAATCTTTGTAAATTCATTAGTTATTGAGGATGCCTAAATTTTTAAATATTTCATTGAAATTTCAATTGGAGATACCTAAATTTTAATCGATTCATTAAAATCTCAATTGAGTACACCTAAATTTAAAAGGATTTTTAAAATCCATTTTAATCTCAATTAATTTTTTAATATTGTTATATTTTGTATACGAAAACTTTTTGGTTGTTAGATTAAGCTCCTACTGAATTCGAGTCCCGACCCCGCAACTCATACTTAAAAAAGATTTCATTTTTCAACAAAAAATTAAAAATAAAAATGGAGGCGGGTTATTCCCACGTAGAACAATAAACCCTTAATAGATACATCATGACTATGAAATTAAGATAGTGTATTATCCTAGTATGTGCTTTTGAAATTTTAAATCAATAGTAGACGAAGGCAGTGACGGATCCAGTACTCGACAAGCCATTATGGCCTCCCATGCTGGTTTCATCGAATTCCCCCTTCCCCCCCATATATTGGGCCGCTCGAGCTTCCGTCCTAGCTCAGATGAATCACTATATCTTAGATGAATTTCTAGACCCATCATTGGACGAAAAAGCACGAGTTCATACACGTGGATGAACTAGTAAGATTGAAAAGTTTGTTTATAACTAAATAAGTTTTGGGTTTATGCAGTGTTGGTGGTGTTGCTCCTTTTGTTTATGCAGGACATTAGAATTGGCCCGTCCATTTGGACAACAATACACATGTTTATGGATGTTGGAACACCATCGTAATCTAGTAATTAATTTAATATTGTAACATGCTAGTGTAAAATGACATATTTTTCTTAAAAAGTGCAAGTAAATTATTGTTGAATGAATATTATAATCAACATAGACTTATACGTAGCTAGTAGTGGATGTGGTACCCGCTCAATGGACCGGTAATTGAAGAATAAATATTTTTGAAAATTTATTGGACCAATAATGATTTTATATTACTAATTTCGTTTATCGAATTTTACGTGTCTAACATTTGATTGATTAAATTAAAAATAAATTCAATAAGCGTGTGAGATGCTCTATCTAAAAATCAAATATCAAAGAATAAAATTTCATTTTCATAAGCTACAACAACGTTTGGACGTACATAAATCTTCATCAAATTGACCTTGTAGAAAAGTAACTCTAAATAAACCAAAATTATAAGAGCAACAAATTAAAAAGTACGAAAATTGAGATTTGCATGTAAAAATGAAACACGTTATTCATGAAAACAATGTTAAGAAAAAAATCTCGGACTGATTATAGTAACAAAAAAATCAAAAATTATTTGTCCTTTTCAATGAAGTTAGGTGTGATTGATTCGTAAACCGTTCTTAGAGATTAGAAACTAAGCTTGAAAAATGGGTGGTGGACATTACAAAATTTCATTTTCGACCAAGAGGTGGGTTATCTACCCATTGAATAACATATTTCAAAGTAACTTCTAAAAATAAATAAACTTTTTTCATTAATGAAAGCTTAAAATTCAATACGTAAACTATTTATTTTGACGTCACTAATCAAATATCAATCGCTTTTAATTAATTACGACTACATTTCAATAGCTAACAATGTTAAACAAAATTTCATTCATCGTGATTTTAAGATCGACTATTTCAAAACTTGTTTCTTATTACTTCCGTGTTTCATCGATCGAGTATTTGATATTTATCATTACAAAGAGAAAAAACGGTAATTTTCAATATTCTGACAGGCAGTTTTTAAGTTTTAACGTTTGCAGACAGTTGCAAACGCAATTATTTTGATTTTTGGAGGGTATTGAGGATTTTGCAAGATAAATAAGTGGTCCTATACATATGTTGGCTAATCCTGCAAGCTGCAAAACTGACACCCGCTCCCTCCATATATTAACAAAAGTATATGTACACGTATACATACTTACATACGTACATATATGTATACATTGAGCCCTTGACTCGACTAAAAATTTGGATTAAAATTTAAGTCAGAATTGTATTTCGTAAGATTCAAAATTTTTAATCCACACATTATTCCCTATTAAATTATAATTCATTTTTCTCTCCATTTTTATCAACCATAAAATTTTCAATAAAATGATACTAAACGTAAATTCAAAATTTTTTCCTTCTTTTTTAATACATGCACCTTCCAAAAAATTATTATTCCTCTCATTATAATGTGGAATAATGGGGGCTAAATATGCGTTATTTTTTTTTTATCAAAATCTACTAAAAAATTGATTTTCATTTAAATCAAATAAGGGTCAAGTAAGGTTGTCACCACTTTGTCAAAAAATTGTAACTCATATCACCAATACAACTCACTCTATATTATATAAAATAAAGCTCGGGAATCCTCACAAAGCCTAGTCCATTGGATGCACCCTCTTTCAAGCATTCTCAAGCGTTATCCACATGCTATATGCGAATGCTTTAGGATTGATTCGAATACGGGACATCTAGCTCTAATGCTAGTTAATGCAGGGCATTGACATCATTGATATATCATCTAAAATCAGACCCGAAATTTACTCCAAACTCTTTTCTTTGTGCCCACCTTCATTTCAAGCACGTTACCTACACCGCGGGAATGCTCCATCTTTTCGAACATGGAACCTTGAACTCTGATACCTACTCGTATAGGTGACTGATAATATAAAAGCATGCTTGAAATATGTGAGTCTGACGGACTCGAGGTAAACTCCCAAGCTTAATCCTAATGAATTGCATTAATTAGTGCCATAAATTACAACATTTGAGTAAAGTGATAATAACCCTACTTCAAATATACTTATGATTAAGATATACGGAGCTAGCAGAGATTAAATATCATTTCTCATGATATATATACTTATATATACATACACATCCATTTGTACAAAAACACACACACATATAAATACTGATATATACTTAAATAAATAATATGATATTATATTATAATCTTTGTAAGGCATCAGCTTCACAAAATGCCATATTTTCTTACTGTCGTTAAATCTCCACCCTTCCTTCCTTATCACACCCTACCATTTGCTCTCTCTCTATCTTCTCCTTCTCCCTCTTTATACCACTGCAAGTTCAGTTTAGAGCTTGAATTCATCTTCTTTAATGGTGCACTTCTTTTCACTTTAAACCATTATCACTATAAACCTTAAATTCTACTAAAACGTACAAACAGTTTCTACTCAAGGTACAACCTTTATGTTACTATCGCTAATGCTGCATTAAAAACCCTTCTCTATCAATATATTCTTCACTTCTCACTTGTCAGAATCTTTTGCTGTGTTATCTGGTACTTCTCATGCTTCTCCTATATTGTTTATTCTTCTTCCTATGCTATTTTCTATTTTTTCTCGTGTTTTCGGGATTCCGACAAGATAATTTGTTAGCACAGTTCATTGAATAGCAGAAAGCAATTTTCATAATATCCCGATCAGTCCGATGAAACATCTATTTGTGTTTGTTTGATTGACTTGGTTTATTTGGGATGAAAGCTTGCTATCCAGGATGCAGCGGTATTTAATTTATTACTATCCTTCTACATGATTTTAGCCACTCAAACTTCAATTTTAACTATATATTTTATGAGACCTATAATTTTTATAACTTTTTAATCACATATTTCATAAAATTTTATCAAAAGTTTTGTCGGCAATCCCTTAACATAAGGTGCCAATTCATATATTATTATATGGATACGGTTTAATTACAATTGAGAAATATTTGAAGTTTCAGATTAAGTAGTCGAGCTCAAAGCTGCAAATGGCACCCAAGAATGGTCGCGGTAAGACAAAAGGCGACAAGAAGAAGAAAGACGAAAAGGGTATTTATTTCATTCGTGTTCACAATTTACAAACACATTGGAGGCAAATTATTGTTTCTTTTAATTAATATTATTTCAATGCTTAATTCGCAGTTCTTCCGGTTGTGATGGATATAAAAGTAAACCTTCCGGATGAGACTCAAGTCGTTCTAAAGGTTTGTGCCAATCGAAGTTAAACTCTTATCTCTGTTTAGAAGAATTGGTCTAAAAGAATGCATAAGTGGTTCTAAAAAGTTGCGTAAGTGAATTATATTCATGACTCATCGAATGCAATAAAATTTAACTTCAAAGACAAGCAATAAAATCTAACATGCACTTGTATATAATATGGCACTTGTGCAGTTTAGATAATATGAGTTGATAAATCTTTCGATTTTAGAATTAATTTTACGTTTTTTCTTACTTTTGAGTAGGGAATATCTACTGATAGAATCATAGATGTTCGTCGATTATTAACGGTGAACACCGCAACTTGTCATCTTACCAATTTTTCGTTCTCTCACGAGGTATGGGTTGTATTACTATTAATTTTGAATCCATATAAAGAAATATTGTTTGCATCCCTAGAAAGGTTAGGGTAATATTGTAATTACATCACTAACTCCATTTCCGATCTTAACTTTTGTTCTCACTTAGGTGAGGGGCCCGCGATTGAAAGACACGGTAGACGTTGCCGCACTAAAGCCCTGTCTCCTCACGCTCGTAGAAGGTAAAAGAAAAATGGAAAAGAAAACGATAAAATAAAATTAACATACGACGACGTTATATTCCTCTTCCATAAAATATTGGGACAAATTTCAGAGTTGGTCCTTAATCTCTTACTTGAGTTGCATTTTACCCTGATCTTTTAATGAAAGCAAGTTGATTCTCAACATTTAATTATATTTGACAATAAACAAATAGACAACTAATCTTTCTTACGCACTCATGTGATGAAAATTATAATAAGCTCTTCAGCAAAATGTGATAGTTTGAAAACTCAAACTTAAATAAAGTATCCGGAAAATTTGGTCTCACCTTTATTGACTTTGACATTAAGTAATGATATTATTCATTTTCGATGTTCAAACGACGGGATTACCCTTCTTCATCGGACAAATCCAATATCTTGAAATTGATGTTCAAGGTATTTTCATCATTTACACTAATAGGTGGTTACACCTTTCAATCATTGGTCAGTGTTGTTACAGAGTTGGTTGAATATTGTAAAATATTTAGTGGAGATTCGAGAATCACATTCAATCTTCAAAAATGATTTTCTCACTATAGCATTATCAAACAGTCGTTATATTTCACAAACAACATTCTTCATTTTAAATTTCTAAACACGATGGGAATTGAGAAACATAATTAAACTTTATAAAATTGGACATATGAATATGATTAATAGAGATTTAAACATTTAAGATGGTGATGAGTGTAAATTAAAAAAAAACATTGATGAATAAGTTTCTCATTTTCAAATATTAGTAACCAACTTGTTATTTAAATAATAAGTTGGGGACCAATAGTGAAATTTCTCGTAAAATGTTCGGAGTGACTGAAATCTCTGTTTCACCCTCAAACTTCTGATTCTGCTCTGGTTACAGAGGCTTACGATGAAGGGAGTGCCACGGCGCACGTCAGGAAGCTGCTGGACATTGTCGCTTGCACGACATCGTTTGGACCGTCGGCAAACAAGGACTCCTCCTCCTCCTCCTCCTCCAAGGGCGATGGAGGTAAGAATGCGCGGGATGCGCAGGATACCAAGAGCTCGAAGAAATCAAACAAGTCATCCCATGCAAACACCAAGGACAAATTGTCTCCCTCGCCACCGCCTACACCATCATCGCCGACGTCTCATTCCTCCTCAGAGACGGCGCCTGCCAAAGATGTATCATCGGCGGTTGTTGATGGAGAGGGAGAGATGAGTGACACGTGTCCTAAGCTGGGCAGCTTCTACGAGTTCTTTTCTCTCTCTCATCTCACGCCTCCACTTCAATGTATGTCTCAAGTTCTCTTACACCGTTGAAGAGACGATTTAAATGAACCCAATGTGCACGCTTTGCTATTAGTTTTTGGTTCCTTTGGCGTATTACCAAATTTACTGTTCGACATGAGAACTCTTATCTGGTGTCCCATGATTATACAGTTATAAGGAGGGCAATAAGACAACCAGATGATGACGTTTTAGCTGCCAATCATCTTTTCTCCCTTGAAGTAAGACATACAAAACTCATTAAAAGCTAATAATCCAGTTATGCAACGAGAAGATGAACTAAATAGATTCTGTAATTGTTTACAGGTAAAACTTTGCAGTGGGAAGTTGATTCCTGTTGAAGCTTGCAGAAAAGGTTTTTATACCATTGGAAAGCATAAGATTCTTTATCACAGTCTTGTTGATCTATTGAGACAACTCAGTAGAGCTTTTGAAAATGTTAGTTCCTCATACTTGAAAGCATGAAATCTTAAGATTGAATGTCTTTCCTAACTTGGAGTCAGCTTTTCTTAGATTTAGCAGAGTCCTATCTATTCGATCCACTATTAAGGAGTGGCATTGTGTTCTTACCTCTGTATCTAAACATTACCCATAAAACTATGATGGTTTCCAATTAGGTTGCTGGAATCTATGCAATGATTTTCCCTTGAGTATGCATGCTTTCTGTTGACTATATGTATTTGGTTCATATTTGAAAAGTGTTGACATACATTGGATTACATCAATTGTATGCCTTTTGTGGTTGAAAGTGTTTTTGAACGTCTGACAGTAAGCTCTCCTTTCAGGCATATTATGATCTCATGGAAGCATTCTCGGAGAGGAACAAGGTAAGAAATATTTCTGGATTTTATTTGCTTATCAACTTTTCTCGAACTGATAATGTTGCATGATGTTATGGTACATGGTTTTGTTGCACTGGAATTTTTCCCCTCTGAAATCTTGATAATATTGTCTTAATGCAGTTTGGAAATCTCCCATGTGGCTTTAGAGCTAACACATGGCTTATACCCCCTGTAGCTGCACAATCACCATCTGTCTTTCCTCCTCTGCCTGCAGAGGATGAAAAATGGGGAGGAAATGGAGGTGGTCTAGGAAGAGATGGAAAAAATGATCTGATACCTTATGCTTGTGAACTTTCATCTCTTGCATCTATGCCATGCAAAACAGCAGAGGAAAGGCAGGTTCGAGATAGAAAAGCTTTTCTTCTCCACAGTTTGTTTGTCGATGTTGCTATTTTTAGAGCCATTTCAGCTGTGCAACATGTGATGGGCAAACCAGAATTAGCACATTCTGCTGCAAACGGAGAAATAATATATACAGAACGAGTGGGGGATTTGAGGATAACTGTCATCAAAGATGCTTCCAATGCTAGCTGCAAAGTAGATACTAAGATTGACGGAGAACGGGCAACTGGAGTAAATACCGAAAGATTAATCGAAAGAAACCTACTAAAGGGGATAACTGCTGATGAAAACACTGCTGCTCATGTAAGGATATGGTTGATATGATTTATACAATGATGTATACCAACAATTTATGCTCTTATTATGTTTTGTCATACTTCTGTTTTAGAAATTTATACATGTTGATGGCAGGATGTTGCCACCCTAGGTGTTGTAAACATGAGGTACTGTGGTTATATTGCTACTGTGCAAGTACTAGAGATTGAGAATGCGAATGTGGGCCATCCGCTGGAAAGCCTTGAGCTTCTTGATCAGCCTGATGGCGGTGCTAATGCCCTCAATATTAACAGGTTTTTACTAAATTACCCCAATAGAGTGCTTATTAGTAAATTTACTTTGTAGTAACAAAATACCCTCTTACCATTTTCTTGTCTTTCTTGTTGGTCTTTTTTTGTATGTAATTTTGTTTCAAGTAACTTATTGAATATGTAAGCCTTATGACCTCGTTTCTTGCAGTTTGAGGTTTCTTCTTCATGAAAATAATACTGCTGAACAAAATATACCAATAATACATTCACGAACAATAGAGTGTGAAGAACATAGTTCTTCCCAAGCTTTTGTCGAGAGATTGTTGGAAGACAGCCTTATGAAGCTTCAGGAAGAGGAAACTGAAGAGAACACTTTTGTGAGATGGGAACTTGGAGCTTGCTGGATACAGCATTTACAAGATCAGAAAAAAACAGAAAAAGATAAGAAACCATCTAGTGAGAAGGCCAAAAATGAGATGAAAGTTGAAGGACTTGGAACACCGCTCAAATCCCTTAGAAATAAAAAGAAAAATTCAGACAAAAACGGTGCAGAAATCCATTCTGAGAACTTAAAGAGTGATGTAGATTTTGTAAATGAGGAGGCTGAAAAAACTGTGACAAGTTCGAAGAAATCTCTAATTGATACTGGTGCCAACAAAACCGAGCTTATGCTAAAGGAGTTATTATCCGATAGTGCTTTCACTCGGTTAAAAGAGTCAGACACTGAACTTCATCTCAAGGTAGTAAAGTTAACAAGTATTTGGAGTATAATACTTCAATTGAATGAGACATACTAACCTTCACTTGTGTTATTGATAGACGATGCAAGAACTAATTGACTTGTCTCAAAAATATTACAAAGAAGTCGCTCTTCCAAAACTGGTACTACCTAATTGTATCCTTCTACACAATTTTTTATATCCGAGTGACATTGACAATCTCTAATCCCTTATTGTGCAATCCAGGTTGCAGATTTTGGTTCTTTGGAACTTTCTCCAGTGGATGGTCGGACTTTAACTGACTTCATGCACACTAGAGGTCTTCGGATGCGATCTCTTGGGAAAGTAGTAAGTTCCTTATGGTTATGTAGACTTTTCTATCTGTAAAATATTTCTTTCATTTTTTCCATTTCGAGACAATGAGACCATACCTTTTTCTGTACCTTAGACTATTAGTTATATTCATGCACGTTAAAATCTGTGTGCATTTACTGAGTAATGTTTGTTATTTCTTTTCAATGGCAGGTTAAGCTTTCAGAAAAGTTATCGCATGTGCAATCTCTTTGCATCCATGAGATGATTATACGAGCTTTTAAGCATATTCTACAGGCAGTAATTGCTGCTGTTGTCAAGACTGAGGAAATGGCAGAATTGATTGCGGCAACATTGAATATGATGCTTGGAGTCCCTGAAAATGGACTACCAAATAAGTCTCATGGTATCCATTCCCTCGTATGGAGGTGGCTGGAGGTATTTCTCAAAAAGCGATTTGAATGGGATCTAAGCAGCTCAAACTACAAGGATGTGAGAAAATTCGCAATTCTTCGCGGTGTATGCCATAAGGTACATTGCATTTAAGTTTCAAAAAGTTGTGAATCAACACTAACTCTCTACCCTTTTTTTATAAATTTGTCTAGTTGATTAGAAATAATCAAGTTGAGTTCGTGAATTTCCCCATGTCAGTTTATGGGCCAATAAAAAACTTTTATTCTTTTGCATAATCCAATATAATAGGTTGAAATAGCTGAGATATGTTCAAACACCTCAACAAGATAAAGCCACTGAGGCACACCTGTTTGGAGCTAATGTATTCAAGTTATAGTTCTTATTTTAAATTGTTAATTTAGGGCATTCAAACTATCAACATCATTAGCCTACTATTACTGGCACGTTAACCTTTTTTTTGGACATAATGCATTTGATAGCAAGACCCATATTAAACATTCTCGGATATAAGATTCCAATAGAGAATATATGTCAAACGTATATCTATTCCATCCAATTTGAAAATACTGAGCTAGGTAAATCTTTTGTCCCCGTTGAAGCTTTTCAAGTGCTATATGTGTTCTAAATGTTGTGGATATCTTTTTGCTACGTTAATCTTGCAATTATCAAGCTGATCGTGCATCAGAAATGTTCTGGGCAAGCCATTACTTTTGTGGTTGCTCTATACATGCATCCAGATATATTTGACTTGGATTTACAAGGGATAATAGCAATAACCAACCTGCCCCCTCAGTTGCAAAAGAAAAAAAATATTTACATGTCTTATACTCTGCCTATTATGGGTGTTGAAATTAAGAGTATGGAATAATCAAGGGTTAATCCTTCTCATTTTTAGGTTGGCATTGAGCTTGTCCCTAGGGATTTTGATATG
The DNA here is from genome assembly GCA_903798255.1 of Fraxinus quadrangulata. Lineage (NCBI taxonomy): Eukaryota > Viridiplantae > Streptophyta > Magnoliopsida > Lamiales > Oleaceae > Fraxinus > Fraxinus quadrangulata. The sequence continues at coordinate 99,071 of CAIGRB010138729.1, forward strand.
ACATCTTCAAACCCTTTCCGGAAAGAAGATATTGTCAGTCTAGTTCCAGTGCATAAGGTGACATCTAATCCTGTAGTTCGATATTTACCTTATTCTCTTTCCATTTTTATTGTATTGGATTTATCTCATCCTGTAAAATTCTGGATTCTTTTCTCTGCAGCAAGCGGCATGCTCTTCTGCAGATGGACGGCAACTCTTGGAATCTTCTAAAACAGCTTTGGATAAGGGGAAGCTTGAAGAAGCAGTCAGCTACGGAACAAAGGTGATTTTTCTGAGTAATTTTGAAAATTTCCTCCCACAAACATGAAAACTTAAGTAGGCTCTTCTGTACGAGGATTGGGTCAGTGGTTTGTGTCTGGAACTTCTCTATCTGTGGCTTTCATATTTCCTCTTCTTTGCGAATGACAAAAAGAGAAGTAAGAGATAACATGCTGCATTAATAGATTTGAATCAGGTTTCTGTTGTCTTATTTGTGGTTTACTAGTCTGTTGTGACTGCAATTCTCTTGCGTACTCAGGCTCTTGCAAAGCTGGTAGCAGTATGTGGACCCTATCATCGTATGTCGGCCGGTGCTTACAGTCTTCTTGCAGTTGTTTTATATCACACAGGAGATTTCAATCAGGTCCATCTCCCACCTTGTTTAATCTCCCTCTATCTCCATGGCATACATGATATCTTCGACCTTTTCTAAGGCCAATTAAAATTTGTAGATGACCTACCTACTGCAGTATGCTACCTATTTATAGTACCAATGCTTACCTCTAACTCAAGACATCTTCGCTACAGGCTACAATCTATCAGCAAAAAGCTTTGGATATCAATGAACGAGAGTTGGGGCTTGATCATCCAGATACCATGAAAAGTTACGGGGACCTTGCTGTTTTCTATTACAGACTTCAACACACAGAGCTGGCTCTCAAGTAAGTATATATGCTGACTACTGCTCTACAATTCAGCAGCATGCTAGTATAATTTGGTTGCTACAGTTCTTTGGGGGGCATTATAAGAATATCTAGGGGATCAGACGTGTGTTTCACTGAAGTGGATTGGGAGATTAAGAGGATTCTACTTGTAAATCATGCTCTTTTTTACAAAATATGAAGTTTATTTTATTAGTCATATATGAGATATTTATGATTCGTCGTTTTGCATTTGTTAACTTATTATGTACAGCTGGAGACTGAATACCCTTTCAGTTTAACCATGCTTGTGAAATTGAACTACTACACCTTAGTGAGTAGAACGAACTAAACCTATCTTTCTAGAACTATATTCTTCGATTCTAGGTCCGATCTCCAAATTCATATAAGTTTTCTCTTCAGTATGGTATTGTTGAACACTAAGTAACAATATATTATCAAAATAAGTCACTGCAATGTGAGTTATCAATGCGCATATGGCTAAAAATGGAAGAGACTGATAGATCCACTAATGAGGAAGTATGATACAATAGTGATTTCTGATTAAAATGTGAAAAGGAGAAGGTTCTATTAATTTTAAAGGGTGAGGTAAGTGAAGTGATTTTTGTAGCTAGTGATTGTCTAGCTGATCTCATATGTTGGAGGGAGGCTTTGTACAGTTCTTTATTTACAAATTTTCTAAGCATAATGTTGATATTAATAGTTATTCTATACTGCTTGCCTTGACTTTAGCTTTCTCTGTGTGGATATAATACTTTTATACATTTTATTATAGTGCTTTTTTTTTTTTTTCTTTTCTTTCATAACTTGGTATTTTGCCTTTTAATTGTTTAGATACGTAAAGCGAGCATTGTATTTGTTACACCTCACATGTGGTCCATCACATCCAAACACTGCTGCAACATATATAAATGTGGCTATGATGGAGGAAGGACTAGGTAATGTGCATGTTGCTCTCAGATATCTCCATAAAGCTCTGAAGTGCAACCAAATGCTTCTTGGTCCAGATCATATTCAGGTACCATGCTGCTTTAATTTTAATAATCAGTTACATTAATCTTTTGTAAGTATGATATTTAGTTCTTTTTGGCATTCTATAAAAAAGGAAAAATATTCATAATAATATTCACCTGATATATAACATAATTATTTTTCATTGAAAGTTGAGGGCTTCTGAAGTGGCAATGTCTGATTCTTACAAATGATAAGTTTTTGCCTTTTCATTTATCTTTTAAGTACTAAGTAGGGATAAGTATAAAAGCAATATTTTTTTTGTTTATTCCTAGAATTATACTCGTCATATTTTACTCACAAAACACTTTAATTTGTATGTAAAATTGTGGTGCCCCACATAGTGATTGTTATAGGTTAGGTTCCCTAATTACCAAGGAAGTAGGAATTGAAGAGGATATAATATATATGATTGGATTATGTTGGATGAGTTGGACGAGTGCTGACTTCGTTGAACAATTGATTATGGGCAACTGTCTTTTCATTATGAAGACGTATCTAGATTATACATGCTCCAGGACTGAGGGTTCACAGGACTTGGGGATTTTCACAAATTGGGCTTGTATTTTTTAGAATTAATATTCTTTATGCTTTTCATTCTTTTCAGACAGCAGCTAGTTATCACGCTATAGCAATTGCACTTTCGTTGATGGAAGCGTATCCATTAAGTGTTCAGCATGAGCAAACAACCTTGCAGATACTCCGAGCAAAGTTGGGCCCGGATGACCTTCGTACACAGGTACTTCCTTCTTCCGTGGGTCCATGGAGTTACCTCTGTATTTTCTGGCACTTTCTAAGTGGTATTAGCACATAATTGTTGATGACGTGATTGATTAATATTATGTAACTTTTGATACCTTATGTCATGATTAGAAACAAAAAATTTACACATTTTATTAGAGAGAAAGTGATGTAGAATGGAAAAGAGAATGAAAGAGAAGAAGAGACAGAAAGAAATGGGAATTTGGGAAATAGAGTCGGTGAAAATCATTATCACTGAATGTCTCCCATTATTCATACTGGTCCTATTTATACTTAGATTTCTTGAAAATTGGAATATTCCAAACTAATATAATGAGATTTTTTAAACTTAAAACTAATAAAAGTACAAGAAACTAAATCACTATATATATTCTACTTTATGCCTGAAATATGCTACATGCGATCTTTTGCACGTATTCAATGAAATCTCCATAACAATCTTTGCCTGGAAGTTAATTCAGCATGGTATGGTAAATAGTTTAATAACTTACGCCATTAGCATTTATTTCTCTTTTAATCTGGATTCAAATAAATTAGTTTCTTGGTTTACTGAATATAGGGATAACTCCTATAGCAAAATTTCAAGTTTGAAACAATTTGATTTGTATATATCCATTCTAGGTTTTCTTCATCATTAATATCATGTCTGTTGTAAACAAATCCTGCAGGATGCTGCTGCATGGCTTGAGTACTTCGAGTCCAAGGCTTTTGAGCAGCAAGAAGCGGCTCGAAATGGGAGTCGAAAGCCTGACGCATCTATAGCCAGCAAGGGTCATCTGAGGTATATTAACATTTTCTCTGTGATTTGCAAGTTGGCTCATTTGATTTGTGCAGTTTCATTTATGTGTATTTTCCCATATATTGCAGTTTCATTTATGTGTGTATTTTCCCATATATTGCCATGGATTACTGACCATGGTTAAGTGTATTGGAAATATTTACGGAAGTGCCATAGAAAGTAAAAATCTTACTTTACCTTTGACATGGTGCTCTTGAAATCATCTTCTTGTGGACCATCTAGGTTAAAGTCAAAAAGTAGTTCCATGACCCACCAAATCAACACGAAGTAAATAGTTAATAGTGGCATTGATTTTTGCGAGCTCACTACAGTGCATATTGGAAACGAGAGCTGATACTGAATACTAATTGATTGCTGCTGAAACTAGGCTAGCGCCGCACCCTGCTCTTGTTTTCCTATTAAGTGACAAGGGGGTGAACTAGACAAGCCACAAATCCTTTTGAAAGATAGGTTTAGTCAAGCGAACAGATTCACTAATTTAGCATAAGTAATTTTATTCACTATGCTTTGATTTTGCCTTTTTTTTTTTTTTGCTAGAAATTTGTATGGTACAATTTGAGGAGATTTGAAGTTTTATATCTAGAACGAGTTGCTACACTGAATAAAAAATATTAAGAGAATATAAGATTAAACTCATTTCTATTATTCTATATAGTAGTTTTGTGTATTTTTCTCGTCTCATTACTTAATACTGATTTCTTAGATGTACTTTTCAAAATAAAAAAATAAATTATGTTGAAGCTACAGTTGAACATATGAGATACCATATTTCCACCCTGTGTTTTGCTAACTATAGTGGGCAACATTTGGACTAAAATGCCTGGGAGACCTCCCATTCCCTGGACGTGGCTGTTTGTATAATTTCCATCTCCTTTTGATAGTGCACATGTTCTTTATCTAAGAAATTTGTATATCATCTATTCCTTTGATATCTAGAATCATAATTTATCAAGTGTTTTAGATTCACCTATGTTGACATTAATTCCTCCTGCAATTGAACAAATCAAAGTAATTAGTTTAAACAATGAGAAGAAATCAAATTAAAGAATCAAAAAATTGATGAACAATAAGAACAATAAATTTCCCCTTTCTTAAGCTCAGAAAATCTCCAATCCAACACGACAAAAGTAACACAAATCTTGGATAATTCGAAGCAGAAGGAATTGCACAGGAAGGTAGAAACCACGAAGGCACAGTGAAGAAGAAGAGACAATTTTCTTCTTTTTGGTGTATTTAAAATGAGGGCCAATGACTCCTTTTTATAGGCAAGAAATTACAAACGAATTTTAAGAAAATCTCTTCAAGATAGAGCTGATAACACTTTCAAAGCTTGAAGAAGATAAGAGATAGGAGGAGTTTCAAACCGTGAAGGAGATAAGAGATAAGGTTTCCACTTCAAAATTATTTCCTTAATTGGGTATTGAGCATCTAGCCAAATTGGCCGATTTCCTCTAACTACCCAATAAGATTTGGGTTACATCGTTTGTGGTGTGGATTTCAATATTCTTCAATCCTAGGCTTATAGCCTATGAAGTTAAACGGGCCACGATTTTTCATCATTGACTAGGGGTTATTTAGGCATCACTAAAATACCCAACAACCTCCACCTTGATGCCAAACAACCTGCAAGTTAGATAAGATAACAAATAACTTAAAGAAAGAAACTTACAAGTTTGTACAAGATCAAGACAGCTTCTAAACTTTACCAATGAGAGTACCTTAGTTCCCATGTCTGCAGGATTATATTCTGAAAGGACTTTCTCAAGTTTTACCAGTTCTTGAGAAACCATATCTCTAATGAAATGCAATCTAACATCTATATGTTTAGCACGT
>CAIGRB010138729.1:110054-127152 GCA_903798255.1 Fraxinus quadrangulata
ACCGTGAAGGAGATAAAAGATAGGGTTTCCACTTCAAAATTATTTCCTTAATTGGATATTGAGCATCTAGCCCAATGGGTTGATTTCCTCTAAATACCCAATAAGATTTGGACTACATCGTTTGTGGTGTGAATTTCAATATTCTTCAATCCTAGGCTTATAGTGTATGAAGTTAAACGGGTCACGATTTTTCATCATTGACTAGGGGTTATTTGGGCATAACTAAAATATCCAACAACCTACAAACATAACAATATGCTTCCAAGTTGTTGTCTGAAACCCTTGGTGTCTTTTAGATATTAAAGTTAATTTTAGGATAAATAACTTTTGTCTGAAACATACCACAAAATGTCCGAGTACAAAACTTTCAATTGACAGGAAATGAGTACAACATTCCAGTGATTTCATCACGATCTTTTTATTTCCAAGGAATTGTACATGGTGACATCTTAAAATTTCAGCACTATCATTATCACTAAAATTCATAGTGGAATCAATTTTTTGTATAATCATTTTTTTGATTGACAGTGTATCGGATTTGCTTGACTACATTAATCCAAGTCATGATTTCAAAGGAAAAGATGCTAGAGGAGCGAAGAGAAGTTATAACGCAAAGGTTTGCTTTTATTTATTTATCTATTCTTATTCTGTAAGAATAAAGTTTATGACGTCGCCAATAACAGGTTTTAGATAGCTCAAAATTTTCGCAATTTATTTCTGTAAGATATTGGAACGTGCAATGGGTCAGTAAAGAAAACTACCCTCACTCTACTTTCATATGCTATTGGTATCCAAGTATATGCAATATTCTCTCATTTTCATTAACAAAAGTGAATGTGTATGTTTAAGTTTTACACTTAGAAATCAAAATTGGTAAAATTCTTTGTCTTCAAGCGTTAGGCTATCATTTCATTTATTGGATGTTCGATAGCATTTTCCATTTTGATCTGATTCTATAATGTTCTGTAAGCAAAATCCCCATTGGGATGCAGGCAACTATATTAGAAATTTAACATGCCATTCAACTGTTGATTTGTACTTTCTTGTCTTAGGCGAAGGGAAAATCTCCCCAAAACAGTATTGCCTCCCCAAAATTTGAGACTTCTCCCAGAGATACTCTGAAAGAGGTGTCAGATGAAGAGATCCAAATTCTTGAGGCTGAAGTCAAGAACAACGTGAACCATGAATTAATTTCTTTGTCAGTTCAGCATGAAGAGAATGTGGTAAAAGAATCTACTGCAGAAATACTAGGTCAGTCCAACAAACCTTTGCTGGAGGAAGCTGTAGTTAAAAAGCCTGCTGTTTACAGTGATGCCTCACCTGAAACACATGCCGAAGGAGAAGATGGATGGCAGTCAGTTCAAAGACCCAGATCATCTGACTTGTATGGGAGACGACTGAGGCAGCGAAGGCAGAATGCAAGTAAGATTCTTGCTTATCAGAAAAAAGAAGTTGCTGAAGTGGATCATCCTAGACTCAAGAATAACCATATGAGTAGTAAATATTATCTGTTAAAGAAACGGATGACGTCTCCAGGAAGTTATACTGAATATTTTGTTGCAAAAGGTCCATCTCCAGGTACCAAATTTGGGCGAAAATTAGTCAAAGCAGTAGCATACAGAGTTAAGTCTGTATCTTCATCTGCCAAAGATGCTTCTGCAAAGACCTCCAAAAATGAAGGTGGGTCATTATGTTCCCCTGTAGAGCAAGGGATGGTTTCCATACAAAGAGAGGTTGGACCAGTATCAAAGAAAAGTTCAATAGTAAGCTTGGGGAAATCTCCTTCTTATAAGGAAGTAGCTCTGGCGCCACCAGGTACTATACCCATGCTGCAGGTGAGACTTCCCCAAAATGAAACTCTTGAAACCAAGGAATTCAAAAGACTTGATGAGCAAAACAATGAGGTTGTGGAAAATGCTGGGTCCATGCTATTAAATGGTAAAAATATTGAGGAAGAGAATATTCAAGTTTTAGTTGTGCATCCCACGATCCATCTGAAAAATGAAGATGACTCTTCTGAAAAGAAAGAAGAAACTCTTTCAAAGGACACAACAGATGATAATAACTCAGAGGTTGCAGTAATTGTGGCACCGTGCGAATCCAGCACTGTTGACTTTAATAAAATGGTTCAGCAAGATATTCAGAATGATAACAGTTCGAGTTCTGTAGATTCTCTAGAAATGCATATTTGTTCCAAGGATTCAATTAACATAGCGGAAGCTGATAATGATCCAAAATCTACTTTGGGAGGAGTCGAAGAACTAAAGGTGAAATCTTCAGTGGATTGTTCAAATGAATCCAGAGATATATCCAATAAGAAGTTGTCTGCATCAGCAACTCCATTTAACCCATCACCAACCGCTGGACGTGTAGCACCATTGTCCATGAACATTACTCCCCCTTCTGGTCCGGGAGCTGTTCCACCTGTTGGCCCTTGGCCAATGAATATGACTCTTCATCCAGTTCCCACTACCATTTTACCCAATCCCATGTGCTCCTCCCCTCACCACCCATATCCATCACCTCCACCAACACCTAACATGATGCACCCCTTGCCATTTATGTACCCTACATACACTCAGGCCCAATCATTACCGCCGAGCACTTTTCCAGTACCTAGTGGTCCATTTCATTCCAATCATTTTGTCTGGCAATGTAACATAAATGCCAATTTGTCGGACTACATTCCTGGCACAGTTTGGCCTGGCCGTCGCCCAATAGAGTTGCCTGTCTCGCCACCTGTAGTTGAGTCAATTGCTGAATCCACTTCGGAGTCAAAGGAGCAACTTATTTGCTCGGAGACTCTGAATTTGGCGCAAAATTTGCCAGTAGATCTGGACACTGGGACTGAGTCTAAGAAAGAAGTAGCTCTTCTAGCATCAGAGACAGTGGAAAACTTAAACGACATAGCTGTGGTTCAATCAGGAAATGGGGAAGAAAAACATAAATCTAGTATGCATAGCGTTACTGTTCCTGCAAACCAATTAATGAACAATCCTAGTCCAAAAGAAGAGGATGTCAGATGCAATGATTATCATGTGCAGAGACAGCAATCAGATGCTGGTGAAGAAAAAACCTTCAATATTTTAATCAGAGGGAGAAGAAACCGAAAGCAGATGCTGAGAATGCCATTAAGTTTGCTCAAAAGGCCATACAGTTCACAGCCATTCAAAGTTGTATATAGCAGAGTTGTCAGAGAAACCGAGCGTCCTAGGTCTACCAGTTTTGCTTCAAAGGAAACTAACACAGCTAATACTACGTGAGGAAATTTTTTGTGACCTCTATCAACTAATATAACCAGATGATCAATGAAGAAATTGTCTTCATATGGATGGTACACAACAGCTACATAGATGTCTTGGATTTTCCAGCTTTAGTGGATAGAAATTTCATGAGATGCCTGAGTACATCATTTCAACACAGGTTAGTCCCTTACATTTTCTTTTCTGTTTTTATTTTCAAGGGGAGAACAAAAAATATTTCGAAACTTCTATAGCTCATTGTTATCGTCGTTGGCTTCAACAGCCTTTTTTGACCAGTGCATTATAAATAACCAACTGGTTGGAGGTGCTACGCAATCAAGTTGTTTCAGAAAAAGTTTATGGGATCATCAAGATGATTACATAGTTTCTTAATTGAAAAAACTACTATATCAGATTAGCTTACTATCTACTAGACCTAGTATGCTAACCTTAAATTATTGCAACCTTTAGACAATATGGTCTCTAGCAGACTTTATTAGCTTCCTGGTACAAACCAACTCAGAGAAAAAGTAAAGAGAAAAGAAAGGGAAAATAAAGGCCAAAACAAATAGGGCAAAGAAATCAACTCAGCTCAGTTTCTTGTTTTTCTCCTCTCTCAAGATACGCGAGTCATTATCACTATCAGTCCCGTTAGAGCCATATTAAAATTTTTATTTTCATTCTTCTACTAATNTAGCATCAGAGACAGTGGAAAACTTAAACGACATAGCTGTGGTTCAATCAGGAAATGGGGAAGAAAAACATAAATCTAGTATGCATAGCGTTACTGTTCCTGCAAACCAATTAATGAACAATCCTAGGCCAAAAGAAGAGGATGTCAGATGCAATGATTATCATGTGCAGAGACAGCAATCAGATGCTGGTGGAGAAAAAACCTTCAATATTTTAATCAGAGGGAGAAGAAACCGAAAGCAGATGCTGAGAATGCCATTAAGTTTGCTCAAAAGGCCATACAGTTCACAGCCATTCAAAGTTGTATATAGCAGAGTTGTCAGAGAAACCGAGCGTCCTAGGTCTACCAGTTTTGCTTCAAAGGAAACTAACACAGCTAATACTACGTGAGGAAATTTTTTGTGACCTCTATCAACTAATATAACCAGATGATCAATGAAGAAATTGTCTTCATATGGATGGTACACAACAGCTACATAGATGTCTTGGATTTTCCAGCTTTAGTGGATAGAAATTTCATGAGATGCCTGAGTACATCATTTCAACACAGGTTAGTCCCTTACATTTTCTTTTCTGTTTTTATTTTCAAGGGGAGAACAAAAAATATTTCGAAACTTCTATAGCTCATTGTTATCGTCGTTGGCTTCAACAGCCTTTTTTGACCAGTGCATTATAAATAACCAACTGGTTGGAGGTGCTACGCAATCAAGTTGTTTCAGAAAAAGTTTATGGGATCATCAAGATGATTACATAGTTTCTTAATTGAAAAAACTACTATATCAGATTAGCTTACTATCTACTAGACCTAGTATGCTAACCTTAAATTATTGCAACCTTTAGACAATATGGTCTCTAGCAGACTTTATTAGCTTCCTGGTACAAACCAACTCAGAGAAAAAGTAAAGAGAAAAGAAAGGGAAAATAAAGGCCAAAACAAATAGGGCAAAGAAATCAACTCAGCTCAGTTTCTTGTTTTTCTCCTCTCTCAAGATACGCGAGTCATTATCACTATCAGTCCCGTTAGAGCCATATTAAAATTTTTATTTTCATTCTTCTACTAATATTCAACTACATTTTTCAATAAAATAATATTTTTCATCACATCAATAGTTTTTCCTTCTTTTTCAACCACATATTCTCCATCAATCTATTATTCCAAAATAATGTAGCTCAAACACAAATATGAAACTAAGTAAAATAATTGGTGTGGTAATCTTCCTTTTACAGACAAAAATGCTATATGTTTCGCTGACCATTATCTGTCTTTTGATGTGCAGGTTTACTTTTGGGAAATTCGTATTTGAACTTCAGAAAATTTTCTTTTTATTTTAGGTATAACCTTCTTTATCAATTCAGTCAAGAAAGTTGGATAGTTTGGTGCTTTATTTCTTTTTCGGATATTCTCATGCATAATAGGGAAGTCTAAAGTCTTTTCAGTTTATTCTTTACTAGCAGCCGAGTTTGATATTACATTTTTGGATCCTGCAGTTGACATTAATTTGATATATTCTCTTGATTCTACTGTTAAAATAATATTTTTATTTTTGTCTACGTCTACTATTATCTATCTCGTTACAGCACTAATATGCCAAACATTCCTTCCTATAAAGCAGATTTTGAAAATTCCTATCTACTTCCTGCGTGGTGTTGTGAAGTTTGAGCCACATTCGATTTTTTTTTTTTTAGCCAAAAATGTATAAAATTTGGAATTATACAACAAGACGGAAGACCCTACCAACTCAGCCGCGATTAGTATATTTGCTGCCCTGTTAGGTCAGGGAAAAAAGCTCGAGGCCCTATCGTAAAATTTTTTATGAAAAAAATCGCTTCGGTCAAATTTGTAGTTTATTGTTTGGATAATAAAGTAGATTTAAAAAAAAAAAATTGATAAAAAAATGGTGAAATGCAGGTTGAAAATGAATTTTAAGGAATGGGTCAAGCAAATACTAAATGTTAAATAGACGAGTATTTTCAAGTTTTCCGTATATTTGATAAGAAGTAAAGTGTCAATTCACATGAACAGAAAAAGGAATGATCCATGGCTGCTTGACTCTGGCTGCTCAAGTATTCATTTTAATAATCGTCTCAGAATCTGTATTACCCACGAAGAAAATCAAATATTGAATTTTGTTACTTTGTCGGATGATTTTATCAGAATCAGATTGTCAGAATGAGTTGACATATTGTGATTGAATGGTTGGAAGATTTTTTTGTCCAATTACCAATGAAATGCTGCCAAATATGTCCAATTACCAATGAAATGCTGCCAAATATTAATCAACACAATTTTGGTAAAATTAATCTTGTAATGTAGCATAAATCTTAAATATTTTATTATTGCCTTCATCATCATATTCAGAAGTATAAATTCGTTTGATCTTCCTCTCAACCTTTCCTCGGTTTTGGTTCGGCCTTTCGAACTTGACCTTCTGCTAGCCCAAATCAATCGATCGTCCTTTCAACCAGGCAAGTAATCAATTCATTGGCCCACCAAAAAAGGGATGGCGGATGACGACCCAACTCTTAAAGACATACAAATATCTGTGACTACAAACGTTTCAAATGGGATTTAATTACCTGATTGTTTTCTCATTAATTACTGAACTTTACAAAATATAATCTCATCAAAATGTGATAATTACCTCATTGTTTTCCCATTAGTTATTGAACTTTACAAAATATAATCTCATCCATTCACTTGATGAGATTATATTTTGTAAAATTGAGTGACTAACGGGAATTTTTTTTTTTTAAGTTTTCAGTGATGAATGAAATTACATTTTGTAAAATTTAGTGATTAATGGTAAAATATTTGAAATTCAATGTCCACTTTGAAACCTTACGTAAAATTCAGTGACTAATCATGCAATTTATCAATCTTTATATTTTTTTCTTTCTTCGATCTTAGAGTCAGCAAACAGCTTTGTTGGTTATTTCCCGAATAATAAAGCTATTCTTTTTTCTAAGTTTGATGATACTTGGGAAAAAAAATTGTGGGGTAAGAGTACATGAAAAAATATTAAAAATAAAAAAAGACTAAAAAAATATAAAGATGGTTAGTTACCTGATTGGTTATTGAACTTTGCGTAAAATTTTCAAGAGATCACTGAACTTCAAAAGTTTCCTTGTTAGTGATGGATAAGACTACATGTTATAAAGTCCATTGACTAAAGTGAAAACTTTTAAAGGTTTTAGTGATGAATGAAATTACATTTTGTAAAGTTCAATAAATAACAAAAATTAAGTTCAGTGAATTTTTAAAAATCTTTTGTAAAATTCAATGACCAATCAAATCGAGTAATTATCCCTGGAAGAATGGTATGAAGTTGGTTAATGTTTCAAATAGAAAATATTACAAAAGTGGCTAATGAGATCATTTTACAAACTCACAAATCCTTTCAAGAATCGTTTAAAATGTAACATTCATGGCGGCTAGTAAGGCCAATACGAAGGGTCAATATGGTACATAGTTCGCTCGAATTGCAGTCTCCCTCGCACTAACCACGTGCTAAGGACAAAAATAAAGTTGGGAAGGAGAGGTCTCAATAAATAATAATAATTAAAAAAAAGATAGAATCATCAACGGGGGGTGTAGCTCATATGGTAGAGCGCTCGCTTCGCATGCGAGAGGCACGGGGTTCGATTCCCCGCACCTCCATTCCCCTTTTTAGACCCGCAATCTCCCACAAAGCAGCCAACTAAATCCTCGTATAGTCTCTGCCCTCTGAATCTAGCAATGTACCATCTGGATGCATATTAAAGTTTTTATAAGAGTCCAACAATTTCTCTGTATGTAAAAATTAAATTAAAATGGATTTGACTCTCCTAATTTATGTGTACACGTCGTTCTTGTCCGATAGTGCTTTATTCTTCAGACATGATATCAACATTTGTTTGTACAATTTTTGGTTTTCTTGTCCTCTGTAAAGGATTGAAGGACAGGGATCGATGTCGGAGATTGTGCTATCATAAACTTGAAAATTCTCGAGTTTTTTTTTTTTAATACTCAGGTATCCTAACTTACGTCAGACTATATCATGGACCACCCATCACCGATCCCTCAGCAATGAGCGGAAGTAAATCGCGGTATATGTTCAAGTTAACCAGAGTTCGTGCATTCTTTATATTCTTAATCCCAAGGGAGTCTTCCTCCATGAATATTATATCACCAAATTGCTCCACCCACAAATGATACTTGCACACATAAATTACATTGACAATTTTACAGGTGCAAAGATGCCAGCATTTGATTAATTGATTTAACTTTGTTTTTTGTCCAAAATCCCATGAATTGTTGCCATGTGGCATTCTATAAACCCATCTGTACAATTTGTCTGTACGTATAGCATTGTTCGTATTAACAATAGTGCTCAAAATCAAGTCAGATGCAATTGATAGTCTTCATTACAGCTGGGAGACTGATGCTTCAATCGTAACATATGACAGTATAAAAAGTTGCACCAGAGAGTTTAAATAGAACAAGGAAAAGGAAGCCTATTAATCACTGAAACTTCAAGCAGATAACCGTACACTTTCAAGAATACCGAATATATCAATGCACCAATAACATTTAGCTTAAACTCAAGCACAAAAAATGGTAAACAACGTCAAACAGACTGAAGCAGCCTTACAGATTGGGTATGCATGCGCCACCATCTGGGTTCTGCTGTTCCTTCCATATTCGTCCTGTTACACGAAGCTTCAGCTCTTTCCTGTCTCCTCCAGAGAAGAAAAGGGCCATATTACGCTGTATAATGAGACCATCATGGCTGTCCCGAAAAGTTTCCGGCCATTTCCCCCAACCTCCAAGCTGTAACTGTAGTTTCGTGCCTCTATCTCGTCTCCCATGAATCGCAGAAAAGCCATGTAAACAGGAGCCATGCCAAGTTGAAAAGCTTCAAAATGAAGACAAAAGTACTGACCAAAACAATGGAAAACCTGGAATGGGGAAAGAGGTTGGAGGCCTTCAGCATTCATAATCCATGAAGGTAAACGATTTCTTGAGTAATTTTTTGGCTATAAAATGATAAAAAGGATTTGCATAGATTACACAATGTGAAAATGACACAAAGATTCAAACTGTCAATGCAAAACAATATCAGACATCATACCAGCCCTAGTGAGATATAAACATAAAGATAGGGCGTATCTTAGGTTACTGAAAACAGATATGCTGGACTCCCAGAAAACAACTGTCGTATCGTTCAAATCTTAATGGAGATGCAACACACTGTAGAATACAATTACACAGAAAAACTACTAAATCATTCAATGGAACTTCTCAAAGAGCCTAATGAGCCCAATGGGAAATATATAACTTGAGGATCATGTGTTGCAAAACCATTTCAACATCGAAAGATAGACGGTTTTACAATCAAATGGAATCGATAGAATATACTTACAGTTAGCATCCACGTGGCGTTCTCCACATCTCGAGGATTAGATTTAACATAGCGGTGATTGAATGTGCATCCAGAGTGCATGTCGACCTTGTGGTCATCTCTCAAATGAGCAACCAGGAACTGAATATCGCCAACAATTGAGCACTCGGATCCAGCATATGGGCATTTGTAAGGTCTAAAATTACAAACAGACTCATGTTTGAGCTTAATGTAGTAAGGGAAGATCTCAGGACAACCAAGGGAACAATACTTGCAAGAAAGCTCAAGAGATTCAGCCACCATTTCTAGTGCTAAACATCTTATATCACCAAGCTCCTGTCTACAAGTGGGGCATCGATTGTGAACCCTAGCTTTACAGGTGGAACAGAGGGTGTGTCCATTGTGGCACTGCAGGGAATAAGATGATGATAAAACTTTTCTCTAAATACATTTGGTTTTAACATGAAACAAGCATGTTTGGCTAAGGTTAAGAGCAAGTAAAGTTATTTTTAAGTAATTTTTGTTTCCAAACATGTTTGAAGAAGTTAAACAATAAAAGTTACTTATTTTGAAAGTAACTCATACTTTAGCATCAAAATAAACAATTTATTTCCAACTTTGATTAATAAAAAATATATTTTTTAAATCTTACTTATAAGTAAACTTTTTAAGCTTAGAACAAGCTCACATAATAGATAATGCCAACAAGTTCATAAGAAAGCATTGATTGGAAGAAAGTGCTACATCATAGTCATGCTATGCGATGTGTATATAAAATTTAAAACATACTAGAGCAATTGCATGTATATCTATCAACTGAAGATGATGAAAAACTCATCTTCAAATAAAAGTATCTCAGAGTTCATATTTGACAGGGGAATTGATATCTTAGACGCCGTTGACTAATTGGTGGGATGCTAATTTAAATGTACTTGAGAGATTATGCGCTCAGTCTGTTAAAGTGAAAGGAACCCAGAAAACTTCACTCAGAGAGAGAATATTGTTTTTCCATGCAAATAATTAAACGAGAAAGTGATCAAGATAGATGTCGCAGCCAACATTATATGAAGGAATAGATACATCATATCCAGAAATAAATAATTGAAAATGTAATTTCTAAGTTTTACCAAAAAGTTTTCACTCGGATGTCTGTTCAACCTACTACAGATTGTATCATGTTTTCCAATAATATTCAAGTAAAAGGAAAGAGGAAAAAGAAGTTCAAAACTTCAACTAAAAACAAAAGAAACTTGCAGTTGCTTATAGTCTAAGAAAAGATGGAAGCACTTGATTTATCTTTGCATCAGAAAACTTCAACCCGTAACCGTCTCTAGTTCTTCATTTTATAAGCCACTGGGAAAAATTCTCCTCCACATCTATCTACAAATGATAATTCAACTGTGATATTCTTTTGCATTAGCTGAAATTGCAATCCTTCCTCAGTCCAAAAGCTGCTCCCCAAATTATCAGCATGATGATAAAGGACAACCAATGTTCCAACTTTTTTGGTAATTAAACTAAAACGGGAGGGGGAAAGGCAATTGATTATTTTCCCTTGATGCATTATGAGTTCTGACCTAACAAATCAACAGCATATTTCCACCAACTAAAATCTTCATAATAGCACACCCATTACTTCAAACAATTGCCAAAAATTATCGAAGGAAAAAAGAAAATCCGTTTTGGTTAAGTACTACAATAAAATGCAACAGTTTCCACAAATTACTCCCGAAGTTCCGATCAACGCCTGCTCAAAATTGCACATAGAATTGCAAAACCAACAAAAAAAAAATTACAATTTTGTATCAGTTAACCCATAAAGCTGGCTCTAGAATATCAAAGTTTCAAGCAATTGAACAAATTACCAACATAAAAATTGAATCTTGAAAGAAATTAAACAAACCCTTAATTAAAATTGTAAAAACTAAGAAGAAATTGAACTCACCTGGTGGATAGGAGGGTACATAGAATTGGTACAAACCGGGCATTCAAGAAGCTCATGGACACTAGTGGGTGGATTAACTAAACCACCAGTGAGATTACTATTGTTACTACTGTTGACGATGTGAGATGGTTTGGAAGATGAATACTGAGCATAAGGATGTGGGTGGGAGATCTCATCTTCATCCATTCCATCAGTGTATGATACGCATTCGATTCTGGATTCCATACTTGCAAGGGTATCTTTTTTCCAGCGAATTTATGTATTAATTATTAAGCATAGTGGGTTGTTTTGTGCAGTGGGAATTGAGGATCATGTGGAATTCTTTATGGGTTTCTGAGTTTGATGGATTTGTGAAACTGTTGTCAAGTGAATTTTTGAGTTCTCTACTTAAGTAGGGTGAACACAGAAATGGAAGAAATGGGCTTCCTTTGATATGCTTTTCTTGGTAAGAGTGGGGGTGGACTGGTGGGGGGGTGTTCTTTTTTTCTCGTTAATTGTTTTATTTATTTTTTATTTTTTAAAGAATCGTCAACCAGACTTTGAAATTTTTTTTTAGAAAAATTAATTTTCAAAATTATTATAGTATTTTCATTGATTATTTGATATGATTTTTATTTTACTGTGTGTTTGATGAATATTATAAGGAAATAATGTATTTTAAATACTGATATGATAAGAAATATGTGATTAATAAGTAAGAAAAAGTTATTGATGTAATAGAAAATATTATTTTATTGAAAAATGTGTAGTTGAAAATAAATTTTAAAATAATGTATTTTTAAATAATATGTACCAAACAGGGGCTATCAGTCAATACATTTACAAATATAAATTTCGTGGAATAAACTTCCAAAATATTCATTGATATATTGATGCAAGTTTTGCTATTAATTAATTTTTCTCAATGATTAATACAAGAATTGGTAATTATCAGTGAGATTAGAAAGTTATTCGTAGAAGTAGTTTTCATAAATCTCTTTTGAACCCTACTAGTTTTTTTGTCTTGAGATACACTTCATTTATGGAATTTGATTAGGTGTTGCAATATTTTCAAATCAATTTCATTAAATAAAGTCAAATTTGAAGAATTTTAATTACAAATTTGAATATTTGAGCGGAAGGATACAAGTGGTTAAAAGTTGGGAAATTCCTAAATTATGTAATTGAAATTAATTGTTGGCTTTGACTTTATTTTAATTTATACCAAACATGAGTATAATGAAGTCTTAACTTAGCTGACTTACTAAAGTATAAACTTCGCCACGATATTAGTGGCTTAGCTCTCGTGCTTTTTATATTTTTTTTTATACGGGGAGAGAATAAGGGAGTGACAGAAAATTCTGCTCTAAGATGCAGGATTTTTGGTTCGATCGCCGTATGTGATCCCCATTCTTACCAATCTTTTCCTTCTCTTGATGGAATATATGAATACCTAGGCTCTAGCTTTGCTTGTGTTCTTCATCGGTGCTTGCTCGACGTATCACTTATCCTGCTCCTATGATATGTGGTCTTTCGCGTGTTATAATCTTTACGAGAATGAATCACATATATATTGGTTCATAAATGCTTTGAAGTTTATTAATAATGACTTCGCTAGGTTTTAGGTATCTAATAATTTTTTTTCAGTGTCATCCGTCAAAATGATTAAATTTCATGACTTCTGCAATTAGAGTCATCTAATGCATACTTAAAACTAAAGATTTAGATAATGATACAAAAGATGTCTTGGGTTCAAAGTCACTTCAAAGAAAAATAAAATGTAGCAAAATGATACAAAAGCATACTTTGATTGGCTTTAACTCCAGGCATCAACATTTTTCTTTTACCTTTACATTTTTTGTGCACGTAGCTCAATGCTCCAGGCCATTACAGAAGTTTGAGTCGTGTCTCAGTTTCAGTTTAAAGAATGGACAATGCCATAAGTACGGAATGTTTTCATAGACTTTTTGTCGGATAACACATGACATGATTTCATTGAAAGTCGAAAAATAATGATCATACAGGTGCTATCAATACAACATTTATAAAAACCCTATCAACCATTTCTTGTACGTAGGGAATTATCCTTAAAGAATTAATCTAGTTGTACAATTAGTTTGACAATTAGTTAGTTATCGAGATTCGTATCGTTGATTAAAAAAAAGATTTTAAATGAATGAATGTAATGCTTGTCAGTGTGAAATTGAAAAAAAAAAATTGTACAAATAACACGACTCTAGTCTCTAGTTTAAATGCTGATTCTCTCGATCACATAATCCCCCCTTAAAATAATTACCACCAACTCAAATCAACCATGAATTTAACTAAGAAACATAAAAATTCTAAGAGTTCTGATCAACTTTATTGACTCTGTATTGATTGTAGTTGCCAAGTCTGAAGCTGTCTTCAATAATTGAACACCTTCATTGACTACATCTAGAATGTACCCCTTACTTCCTATCACAAATAAATAACTTTACCCTTGTTTGGATTAAAATTAAATTTGTAGTAAATTTTGATAAATATATAGTTAAAAATTATGGATCTCATCAAATATCTGATTAAAATTAATTATTAACTTTAACTTATATTAAAATTCTAATTTTAATCCCACCAATCAGGGTAAAGAACTTCATTTTATATACATTCAGGTATGTTAATGTAGATTTAGGTACACTTATTTTGGTGGACTCACTGATTTAAAGGATGTCATCATCCACCCTCAACTGGTCCATTGACTCATATTAAGGGGAGTTATGTTATACGTACAGAAAAACTTTCACATGATTATTACAGAATTTCACTTAAATGACGCATTATCATTGGTTCTTGATAAATAAATAAAAAAGGGCACCATGCAACAGCATATGTAAGGTGCGTGTGAGAAAAATCATGTACGCCGAGAATAATTCTATTGAGGGAGCTAAGACAGCCTCTTTAATAGTGTAAATTACAATTGATGTTACTCAATCAAATATATAAAACGAAGATATAACGAATTTAATCCACAAATAATACATAGTTGTAATTTATGTTGACCGTAATTTTCAAAGTGTAAGGTCATATGTACCGTATTCCATAAAGTATAAGTTTACGTTCACTGTATTACAGTGTTAGACAATTGTGGATATTATTAATAGTGACACATATTTATGAATAGAATACAAATAATAATCGAATTCTAATGTAAATTACAACTGAAAAATGCGTAGTTAATTAACAAATTCGACCTTACGTGCGGAATAATACTAATTAAAGCCGAAAGTCACTTTTAATTAGTTTCTAAATAATTAAACATACAATCCAATTTCCCTAAATTGAATTACCGCAATTGTAATATTTGGAAAGCAATAAACAATGAACACCGATATGATGACGGAGAAATCCAACTAGGTAAAAATTTTGGGACCAAGTCAGTTACCTCCACTATAGACAATGTGGGTTACATTTCAATTCCAAACAAGTTCCACTAGCTGTTGTAAACCCTGCAACTCCAAGATCTACTGTTCATTCCAATCTTGCGATCTGCTACTGTAGATATTATCTAACCAACCCGTTAGATCTCCTGATCTACCTCCTGTAACTTCTGAGTTCTGCTGTACTTACAGACTCACAATCTTCTACTAAGATTTGTTGTAGCAGTCTCACAGTTTTCTGTACACGTCTCTTTCAAGTGGATACTCAAGAATCACCTATTACTGTCTTCTTCTTGCGCTTGTAGTCCAACCCTTCTCAACATCTAGAAACTTCTGAAATCCAATTGAGAAAGTACATTCCTCAAAGTATTAAGAAAGCCAGGTGTTTTGGATTCACGAACCTTGATATTTTCTCAAAACTTGGTTGTTGGATCTCAAGAATGATATGAATAAATCAATTTGTAAATTGTGTTTTGGGATCTCTCAAAAAACGATATGAATATGTCACAATGAAGCAACAACACTAAATTCGTCTCAGATTTCTGTATTTATAGTCGGGGACGTTTAGGTGTTATGAGCCGTGTAAAACTCTTCAAAATTGCTAATTAGGTCTGGCCACATAAATACGTCGCTCGAGCGATAGCGAAGCAATAGGCGGGCGATGAAGGTTCTGTTTCTGCCGCTCGAGAGACATATTGGCGACAGTCCAGCGAAATTTTGGCGCCGCATTATCATTGTTTTCAACCTCTAACCCTAACTAACTCATTTATACAAAATTGTATCCAAATCCTTGACTTTTTACAAGTGTTCAATTATGACCATTTTGTTCACAAACATGTCAATTACAAAATTGGACTTAACAATCTCCCTTTTGGCATTTTATGACAAACCATACAAATAAAGTCAAGGATCTATACTATCCAAATTACTCAAGGTCTTCTACTTATTGCATTTCTTGATATAGCTATTTCCTGAAATCAAAACTCAATACCCAATGTAAAAGCACGTGATACAGGAAATCAAAAACTCATAAACACAAATAGGCATGTTAGTTTGAGACGTGATATTAATATTAATAGTGTAAATTACAATTGATGTTACTCCATCAAATATATAAAACGAAGATATAACGAATTTAATCCACAAATAATACAGAGTTGTAATTTATGTTGACCGTAATTTTCAAAGTGTAAGGTCATATGTACCGTATTCCATAAAGTATAAGTTTACGTTCACTGTATTACAGTGTAAGACAATTGTGGATATTATTAATAGCGACACATATTTATGAATAGAATACAAATAATAAACGAATTCTAATGTAAATTACAACTAAAAAACACGTAGTTAACTAATAAGTTCGACCTTACGTGCAGAATAATGCTAATTAAAGCCAAAAGTCACTTTTAATTAGTTTTTAGATGATTAAATATTCAATCCAATTTTCCTAAATTGAATTATTACAATTGTAATATTTGGAAAGTAATAAACAGTGAATACTGATATGATGACGGAGATCTCTAATTGGGTAAAAATTTCGGGGCCCAGTCAGTTACCTCCACTATATACAATGTGGGTTACAGTTCAATTCCAAAAAAGTTCCACTAGCTGTTGTAAACCCTGCAACTCCAAGATCTGCTGCTCATTCCAGCCTTGCGGTCTGCTACAGTAGATATTGTCTAGCCAACCTGCTAGATCTCCCAATCTACCTCCTGTAGCTTCCAAGTTCTGTTGTACTTACAGACTCACAATCTTCTACCAATATTTGTTGTAGCAGTCTCACAGTCTTCTGCACACGTCCCTTCCAAGTGGATACACAGTAACCACCTATTTATGTTCTTCTTCTTGTACTTGAAGTCCAACCTCTCTTAACCTCCAAAAACTTCTGAAATCCAATTGAGAAAGTACATTCCTCAAAATATTATGGAAGCCGTGTGTTTTGGATTCACGAACTTTGATATTTTCTCAAAACTTGGTTGCTGGATCTCAAGAATGATATGGATGAATCAATCTGTGAATTGTGTTTTGGATCTCTCAAAAGACGATATGAATATGTCACAATGAAGCAACTGCACTAAATTCGTCCCAAACTTCTGTATTTATAGTCGGGGACGTTTAGGTGTTATGAGTCGTGTAAAACTCTTCAAAATCGCGAATTAGGTCTGGTCACATAAATACGTCGCTCGAGCGACGGCGAGGCGATAGGTGGGCGATAAAGGTTCTATTTCTGCCGCTCGAGCGACATCTTGGCGACAATCCAGCGAAATTTTGGTGCCACATTATTATTGTTTTCAACCTCTAACCCTAACTAACTCATCTATACAAAATTGTATCCAAATCCTTCACTTTTTACAAGTGTTCAATTACGATCCTTTTGTTCACAAATTTGTCATTTACAAAATTGGACCTAACAATCTCCCTTTTGGCATTTTGTGACAAAAC
>CAIGRB010138737.1:0-16126 GCA_903798255.1 Fraxinus quadrangulata
CTTTTCAAGAATTTATTTTTAAAATTTCTACTTATTCATGTTGTTTTTCTATGTTCTTATGCGTAATTTTAACCAAACTATTAATCGAGAAAGAAAAAGTTTGATATTTAAGAATATGTTAACTTGTACTCGAGAAACGAATTTTAATATTTTATCTTGAATTTGTTGACGGGCAACACTACAGTTGAACCAAAATATGTCTACTATTGAATAGCATATTCCAAACCATCTTTCTTTATCATTCCTTTTCCAAACATTTTTCCATGCCCTCTAGTAATTAACTGAACCTGCCCATGTTGCTAAGTTGAGAGCAAAGTTGGAGTAGACATATCGAATAAAGACTTTTGCTGTCTTATTTTTACTTAATTAACTCGTGAGTTTTCCTGGCTGGCAAAAATTATGAATCCAGTACGAAATGGAACTATATAAATTAAGCCTAAAAGTTAATTCTTCTTGAAATTAAAAGTAACTTTTACTTTTATGGTGTAGAAAGCAATAATATGTAAGCTATTGTGGAAAATTGGGGTAATCTTAGTTATGGATCGGTCAAATAACCACTTTTTTATACCAGCCAAAAATATTTGTTATTCACCACAATGGTCTTTTGTTGATTAAAAGACAAAAATACCCTTAAATGTTTTATACAATTAAAAAAATATGAGTTTGTTTAAAAAGACAATAATACCTTTTAAGTTATAAAATAAAACCAAACATTTTGCTTAAAATTTCAAAATCAAATCACTTTCTTTATTTGTTTTCTCTAGCACAAATAAAAACCCTTTTACTTTTCATCTACTTCAAACTCTCCGTCATTATTGATGATCAACTTATTTGTTTGTAAAAATAAAGTAATTTTTACTTATTTCTATAATTAATCAAACATGTTTGATTTTAGGTGTATGAGATCTACAATGGACGCAAATATAAATGTCGAATTGAAGAGAGAATTACCGGATTGCAATTACAAGAATTTTGTTACCTCAAGCTCAATGACGAATGAGATTAAGATTTTTTTTATTATTATCTTTCGGTATCACTAGGTTTGAGTATTTATCAATGTTATTAAAATCGGCCCGGCCCGGCCCGGCCCGGCCGGTCGGCCCAATAAACCGTTGACTCGAACCCTATTCCGGGTCGAGCAAGCTCATACTTTGTAAATGCAAGTGGTCCGGTCGAAAATTGGATTTGACCAATTAGCCGGTTTTATATTATCGGACCGGTCGGCCCGGTTCGACCCGATTGATTTTTTAACCAAACTTCAAAACTTTTATCCATTGAAAGTTTAGTTTTAGGCGACCAAAGATTTGAACACTTGACCTCTAACTAATTAGAATATAACGTTATCACCAAAGTAAGCAATACGTCGTTGGCCTTTTGTGTAATAAACTATATTTAACCTATGAACAAAACTAATAAATGGTTTGTACATCACAAAAAGGAAAAATATAATATACAACATTATAAAATCAAAATGTAACCATTATCACTAGTAAATGAGTTCAAAAAATATTAATTTAAAGGTATAAAAATTATTTGTAACAAATAACTTGAAAATTTTAATTGTCTCAAGAAATAAATAAATAAATTATACTTTAAAATTTTTTAGATAATTTTTAAGTAATGACCCACCAATCCGACCACGGGTTCATCGGTCTGACCAATAATCCGATGACCCAGTACCTTGACCTTGTCAATGACCCGATCGAATCTAATAACTATCGTATTTATATAATAAGCTCAAAGAATTCAGTAAAGAAGGATAAAATGAACATCTATATCAGTTGCCGGAATTCATAAATCTTCAAAAACATAATTTTATTTGTGACGGTGCATTAAATTAAACACAAGAAAGTGACAACAAATACATAATAGAGTAAGCTCAAACAAAGTGATGAGCTAGGTCCCCAATGGAGCATAACTTATTCTACTACACTAGAACATCAGTGATTGTACTAATATTGTTTAAGGTTCCTGACTTTAAGAGACACTTCATGGTGGAGTGGTAATACCTTCGAGAATAAATATATGTAGTACGTGAAAAATAAGTTAAATTTAGCGAAAATATTAATTTCATTTGATATTTAGTATCTTTTGTTGTCGTTTTCTAAAATAATTTATTTTTTGTAGTCGTTTTCTAAAATAATGTATTTTTATTTTTAGTTCATTTGATTTGATTCAATTTTCATTTGTCCGGAGGAAAAAAATTGTAAAATAATCATATTCAAGTTATTCTTTTTCTTAACTACATCACATTTAAATTACATTGAGGTCTTAAGATTTTTCTAATTTTTGCACTAATATCTTCTATTTTTTATTCATTGCATTTTTATCTTTAAACGATTATTGTCCAAGTATTATCTTGAAGTGGGAAACATATTTTGTCGAACTTACGTGTTTATTGTTTATCTTGCTTATTGAAAAATGCGAATGACAAATAAATTTTTTTACGCCTTCCTAACAAATTTTTTGACCGTCATCAGGAACAATATGTGCTATTTAAAATAGAGTTGAAATCGAAATACTAGAAAAAGAAGTTGGGAACATAAAAATAAAAATAAACAAAAATTAATAACCTTAATTATAATTTTGCCGTGTTGTTGCTAATAAAATTATAATTTTTTTTTTTTTTTTTGGATTAATAGGATTGCACATAATTGTATAAGCAGAGACAATCAATATATTATGAAATTAATGAATGAAAATATCACCAGAGTTTTTGTGAAATTTTGTTAGAAACCAAAGGAATATGCAAATGAAATTCAAAGATTGAACATATAGTCATTAATTTGTCAGCTGACAAAAAAGTTCATGGGAATGATCGAATAGATACCATGAAATTTCCATTACATTTTTTATTTATTGAAATCTAACTGATTAATTGACTAGAGGTCTGAATCATAGTGTGAAACGAAGGGAAAGACCAAGACTAGGCAAGACTCGCTCCTTATTATTGAAATTGACATGTTAATAAAATATTACTCAATTTGGGGTGTATATATATTTACTTTTCTATTGATTCAGGATTATGAGAACACTAATTTATCCGATGATTCGTCAGTGATTAATGTTGTATTATTAAGTAACAAAAAATAAATATATAAGTGAATTGAAGTGCGTCTACAATATAGCATATGAAACTTGCTTCTCTATTAAAGAGAAAGTTACATCCTTTTCAATTGTATTAAGTGAAGATTCAAGATGTGACTCTAGGCTAGTCGTAGGGTAATAAACCCACCATGCCCGTGAATGTCACAAAGATACTTCTTGTGACATCGCCAAGAAGCAAATTGGATTTACCACTTCCTCTCCAAATTTTTCGACCGTGGTTTTATACTAGCAGTTCTTGACGGCCTTTTGCATTTAGGGTTTCAAGTATATTAGTAAATTTCCATTCAAAATTATTATTTTTGTTATAAAAATTATATTTTAATAATTAGAGTGCCAAAATTATTAGTAAACCATCTTTCTTCTTTGTAGCGTCAAGCAGCCGTACGCCAGCCACCATAGAAATCATTATTTTTCCAAACATCTTTTCAAACCCACGAGTTAAATGAACCTGACTTAATTTGTTTCTAATTGTAGAATGAAGGGTAAAGTTGGAGTAGACATATTGAATAAAAACTTTTTTTTTCTTATTTAATTAATTTTGGTAAAGGTCACATATGGAATTGGCAAGCTAAAATAAAAATGGATGGTAAGTAATCAAATTCAAACAAGTTGAAGATGGTGACCTGCATCGGAATTTAAATTTAAAAGTTATTGATCTAGAAATTTAAATTTAAGACTTACATTAATTTTCTATTTTGTTCTCCACGATTTATCATAATTAAGCTTCTTTGTTTGGTAATAAAGTAATTTTTAATTATTTTGAATCATACATGTTCGAGTTTAATTCTATTTTATTAATATGGTTATGAAATGGCGATTAATTTCGTTGAATGCTTTTTTTAACTTCAAAAGGTGGGGATAAAAATGTATGATTGTTTTTAAATATAGAACATGCATAGTCTCAAAACAAAGAATAATAAACTTAAATTTGTGTTTACATAATCAAATTAAATAAAAAGATTAAACCGATTTTCATTTGAATATAAATTACAAATTATAAATTAGGCCATCATTCTATAAATTGAAGGAAAAAGGAAAAAGTAAATTACGCTTAAGAAAAAAAGTAAGAAAGAAAATCCCTTTGATGAGGTACCATGAAATTGCCTATTCATTTCTTCTTAATGCAACCTTTGCATCTTAGCTTACTTTCGTCTTCTTAATTAGAAATTGACATTTTAATTTTTTTTTAAAAAAACTATTTAAGTGGGTAATATAATTTTGTCGAAAAAGACCATTTGTTGTAAATATATATCTTCTCATTGGTGTTAAGCTAGCCAAGTCAACGAGTCGAGCCGAAATTCAAAGATCAAATTCGACTCGAGCAAAAAAAGTCCGAGCTTTCTGGGCCCCAGTCGAACCGAGCCGAGAAAAAGTAGGCCAAAAATTTTAGACTCGACCCAAACTTTTGGCTCAAGCCTTTACGAGCCGACCTTACCCGATCAGGCCGACTCGATTTTTTTATTATTTAAAATAAAAAATCGTGAATGCTGCCTGCAAAACACAGGCAGCTATCATAGCTGCCTGCATTTGTAGGCAACCTTAGCATATTAGCTTACTTTCGTCTTCTTAATTAGAAATTGACATTTTAATTTTAAAAAAAAAAAAACTATTTAAGTGGGTAATATAATTTTCTCGAAAAAGACCCTTTGTAGTCAATATATATCTTCTCATTGGTTTATGCTGTATTTTTCAGAATTACAAATACATACAATTATATTGGTAATGTTTAGATTGGACGTCTACTTAATATAAGAAAATAGTAAGTATATTTGTTAAGTGGCTTAAATATAAAAATAACAATTGATACATAATTGCTCGAGTTACATGAAATTCGAGAATTATTATTATGAAGAATAATTGCTAATAAACGTTAAAAAGTTCCCGCATGAATTAGGTAATGTCTAAGATTGGATCTATCAACAGCACGTGATCTAGGGACTCTGATGAGAACTTCTAGAGATGGCAATGGACCGAGTCGAGCCGGTATAAGAGTTCGTGTTCACCACGAGCCGAGCTCGTGCTCGTTTGTAACAAGCCGAGCTTTGCCGGTATAAGAGTTCGTGTTCACCACGAGCCGAGCTCGTGCTTGTGCTCGTTTGGCTCGGCTCGGCTCGGCTCGCGAACTCGCCTATTTTTTTTTAATTTTTCAAACTATATCTAGACCTTAAATAAAAAAAATTAAACGAGCCACTCGTCAAAAAGGAGCCAGCCTACTCGGCTCGTGCTCGGGCTCGTCTTTTTTACGAGCTCGAGCGGCTCGTGGCTCATTTTTGACTAGCCGAGCGGTCGAACCGATGAACCGCTCGACTCGGTTGCCACCACTAAAAACTTCCCACGTAGAAGGTGGAGGTTCGATCCCTTTCCATATCGCCCTCAATTTCTTCCATATTAATCTCAATTTGACGTTAATATTGTCCTATTCACGTCTTATGATTGGGTCGGGAGTGCCAGATTTTTAATTTTTGTAATAAAATTAAAACCCGATTAAAGATTTTTACGACGGTGAGTGAAAATCTTTGTAATTCTTGTGAAACAAACTACCGAAAATGTTTGGACATTTAAAATGTGTACGTTCGCGGAGTTAGAAAATTTCATTTGAGTGAATAAAATATTAGATAGTGGTCTTTGGTGATTTGTCCAAAGTTGTATAATTGTATTTCATAAATAAAATCCTATTTTTTAGTGTCTAAATTCAACAATTCTCAAAGAGTCTCTAAGAATATAATTTTTAAAATTTAACTCTTTAAAATAGAGAAAATCTTATGTTTAAAGAAACTCTTAAAAATGCTCACAATCGAATACTTAAGTAGGCTCTTTCATCTAATAAAATGAACTTGATCGAGTTTTGGTAGGTTTTTTATCATACCCTACAGTAGAATTGTGTTGAGCTCTAACAGATCTCGAGGAGATTTCTTGCTCTCAAGTTCCTGTAGTGCCCAAAAAAAAAAGAGCCTACATTTAACGATGGACCATCTGATAAAGTATAGGTGTGGAAGAGTTCAACACAAAAATGGAACAACATTTCCATCATCCAATTTTCTTCAGACTATGGCATATACTTCAAATGCCATGCCTCACCAATTACAAGTAGAAATTTGGCTCAAGTGGAAAGATGTTCGCATAACGATCTATAATTCCAGAATATTTAAAAACAAACGTTTTGGCACCTAGCACAAAAAATCAAACGTGCCAAACTGGTCTTAGTATTTATTCAAGAAAATCGTCTATCTAACGATTCCAAGATATTTGTTTAAGGAACGCACAGAAAACAACTTTTGCAAAGCAACGAAAAATGATTGACTCAAGCAAACACCAAAGAGGGATACTAGAAAACGTTGCTGACTTGCCTCTCCCCTACCCTTATCCTGTAAGAGCGGCATTGAGGGCACTGTGTACATCAACCCCAATTTGTGCTTCGGCTTTCTCCTCATCACTTGATGCTGAGCTTAGTTTTTGGGTGAATTCTGCAAGTCCCTTCTGAACGAGGGTCGGGTCGATTTGGTCAAGAGGCGTGGCCTCGACTGCTATTATATCTGCAACGGAATTTGCATGGACGAATGCAAACCCACTGCTCAGAAAATATTTTGTCACCTCATTACCGTCATGAACTGATAAAACACCAGGCTTCAGCTCTGCAATTGTGGCTACATGACCAGGCAAAACACCCATTTGTCCAGTAGTTGCAGGGACTATAATCATGTCAACCTATGACAATGTATGCACACAGAGCAATATAATGATAAGAGAGGTTACCAAAATAAGTTCCCACGGTTTACACCTTGCCAAGGACAACAATATAAAGAATCATTGTCAATATAATTTTTGAAAACGGAAATACTCGGATCAAACAAAGAGAAAAAAAATAAGTTCATACACGAGTAATTGAATAGCATTAGGAAATAGATCTCCGCCAAGAATCATCCCATGTTTACCCCCCCGATAAGTTACCAACTATTCATTTCGGAACTTGACTGATGATTCTGCACTATCTGATTTACCCGAGATGAAATATGAGGCAGCAAATTTTGTCAGAATTCATAAGGCTTAAACATCTAACTCGATTGATGATTCTGCACTTCCTGATTTGCCCAAGAGGATAAAAGCTGGCAAATTGTCAGAATTCACGAGTACTGTGCACTGCTTGTATTTTTGCTTTTGAAATATATCTGCAATTTTCAGTTCGAAAGAAAACAAATACAATTGTGTTGCTCTTCTTCCCTTGCTACAAATCGAGAATATTTCGAAGATTATAGAGCAATAACTATGTAACAGTTAGCTCTAATGCTAGCTGGAAAATCATCCTGCAGGGGCAGTGCCCAAAAGTTCTTCTTCGCACACTATTATGTAGCTCATTAGTGGAATAATTGGTGATGTAGTTTGGAGAAAACCGGTTCACGCTTTCATATCATCAAATCATCAATAAGTCAAGGTAAGTGTAGAGTACGATTCTTGTGAAAATTTCCTATACCATTCAAGTGAACAGGCCATTAGAATGCTCGTGTTGAGCAGCATAGGAATTGCAGGCTTCAAAGTAACATTCTTCAGGTTTTGTGACAACTATCTACCAATGTCACATGATACAGAGCTGTTATTGCAGTATAATGTCTACAATAAATTGGTAACCAAATGTAGGCACCACTTTTAGCTCTGTGGGAACCATGGAAACATAAACTGCACAACTTACACAGGATACACATTCATACCTTATTCCTCAGACATGCTCATAAAGTTAAATGCCAAGACCAATAAGATCAATAAGGAAAGGTGCATATCATGATCCTTCACCAAATGAATAGAATATCGCCAATCCAGTATTGGCAGTAATCCTATTGGCAAAAAGTGTTTTGTACAGCTTGATGTAACAATTCAATAAAGGAACAGGGGTCCCTGTCACTTTGTTGATCAATTTGACCCATATAGAGAATTTAAAACATAAGGAAATTCACACTAGAGTCGCCAATAAACTAAGAGAGACAGCCTAACAACAATCTTACAACATGTTCTCCTATTGCCCAATCTATATCTATATTAAAACCTCGATAAATGAATGATTGATAAATTAATAATCTTGCTTAAATAATAAAATTCTTCGGTCGACTTGGGCCAGTGTACTAAATTAATAACCTCGTTAAATGCATAAAATAATAATTTTTTTGAGATCCTTTAAGGCCCCAAAGAATATATAAAATAGTAAATGCTTAAAGTCATAAAAATTCTTACTAATACAAATTAACAAATTTAATTTGATAATATTTTCTTCAATTCGTCTCATTTTCAAAATATACATCTAAAGTATTTTGCTTTTTCTTTGTACCCAAACCAAACTCAACTTCATTCTTAATTTTTTGCAATGCACATGCTACATTTAGCTTCTTTTTTTCATTTTGTAAAAATTAATTATTTAATGTTACGACTACTTGAAACGCCTATGTTGAAGAAACAGTTAGTAAAACACAATTATCATTCATCATTGACAGGTATATTGAGTACCCTTTAAATAATATCTTCATTAGTATGAAATTTCATGATAGCGTCATTTTCACTAGAATAGTTTAAAAAGTACTCGACATCGATCACATTTCTATAGCGTAAACCAAAAATAGCTTCACATAATCCATTAATTCCTTCATCTTCACTGACTTTTGGTTCAACCTTAATATCTTCATTTGACTGAATCTTGTACATTTTTTAACCCATTTCAAATGAAACGCCATAGTAGAAAAAATGTACGAAAGCTAGAATGATTGGAGGTCTTAAGTTAAAACTAATTAGTGTAGAAATTTTATTCCATGTGAACGATTAATATTTGAAGATATTAAATTTTGAAGCCATATAAATTAATGTTTCATCTTTAGGGTGTGTTTGAGCCACATTATTTTGGAAGAATATATTTTGGAACAGTAAATTGATGGAGAATGTGTGGTTGAAAAAAAGGAAAAGTTATTGATGTGGTGGAAAATATTATTTTATTAAAGAATGTGTGGTTGAAAATGAATAGAACAATGAAAATGAAAATTTTAATGTGTACCAAACAGGGGCTTAATGAATGTATGTGTGTGCCTTTTTGTGTGCTTACATGTATTATAGAAAAATATAATACAAGTTATAAAAGTATAAAATACTCTACAAATTAATAAATATTCATTTATCGATAAATTAATAAATTATTCATTTATCGATAAATTAGCAACCCTTCTAAAGTAATAATTTTTCTCAATCCCAATGTTATTATTTTATAGAGGTTTTATTGTATTATCAAGTTACAAAACATGAATGTCAATATTTTCAGAATCTCTTTGGTGATCCACAAGGTTCAAACCTCATATAGCCTCAAAAAATTATATATGCTACTTAACTACAAACTTTAAATCCTCCGTATCAAAATGCATCCACTTAACATGCTTAAGAAACGAAAAAAGAAAAACAGTATCTGATCCAAACCACAAATAAACTCACGACCTAACTGTCACAGTGAACTTGGCAAAAGAAAATCCATCCTAAATCAAAGCACCATATCTCGAAGCATTGTTCACCATGCTTAAGTAACTATGTCAGTGCTTGAAAAGCAATACAATTCTCATAAATTAGAGACTTGAAACCTTGCCCACGTATTAACCCATTTCAGCTTAAACTGCACATATCCTGCCTGATGTACCCAAAAAAGATCTATCATTCAGGATTTCAAATCACAATTAAGAGAATGCAGCATTAGCCCAATTTCAACAATATCATTTCCCATTTATCCGGCATGTTGATATATTAGGCATTTCGAGCTCAGATCAGTATTTTTATTCAATATCCAAAACAGTAATTTTAAAACTAAAAAACAAAAAACTCAGCATAAGATTCAAATAATCTTTATGAATAACAAATATAGAAAAAAAAATGGCGAAACCCTAAATACAAATGAGATTAAGAGAAGAAGCCACAAGCCGATAGTTAACCAATTCCATTAAAATTTCTAAAACCCATAATGAATAAAGGATTAAAAAACCTCATCTTCCAAAAATAAAACATTTGTACGGGTATATATATGCATATATAAACTTCCACAAACATGTATATACAAATATACCTCTTTGGCGGAGACGAGAGAGTCATAAGGCAGGGCGAGGTTGACAGTAAGCTTGGAGGGGATGGTGGAGGGTGTGGGCGGTCTCGGTTTCATGAATGCCGAGGGGGTCTTAGGTGGCTCCAAGTTCGGGATCGATTGCTTCCACGCATCAACAAATTTGGAGTCCACTGCCGTCTCCGCCGGCAGATCGGTGGAGAAGGGGCAGCGCAACCTCATCGTGGCGGCGGAGGATCGGGTCAGGAGGAATCTCGAAGCCTGTCTGAACATTTTTTCTGGACTTCTGAGGCTCTGCGCTTTGGGGCAAAAAGAAAGATCCAAGAATGTGGAGTGGAGTTGAAAATGGAGGAATAATATGGGGCATTAACAAGGGTACTTTAAAATTAGCTTGATCGAACCCTCTAATTTTTTAATTTTAAACAATTGTTGGATACAATAGAGATATCTCGTGATAATCATGTGGCTATTTTTGAGACAATTGTTTCTTATCGTGATCTAAATATTACACACAAAATTTCGTCAGTATTTTATGTCAACGAGAATGAAAATGAATTTACAAACGAGAATTTGATTGTTTTATCCCATCAGAAACATGAGTGGGATGAGAGCTCAGTGGTTGGATCGAGTGGACCGTTATCTAATTATTTGCGTATGGTTCCCAATGATGAGGATTTGCATGTCGAGTAATTGTTTGAAATAAAAAAAAGTTTGTAGGAAGTTGTGCACCGGATTGCATTCTAATACAATTTTGAGTTCAAAATGAAAATATCAAACAAGTCATTGTTTAAAATTATCTACGTCGACGACAGTTTCCATTGACGTTTGCAAGTGACGAAGATGAACACGAATGAGTAATTTGTAGTTCGGAAATATAAACGAGAATATACTTGCGAAGTGAGAATTTGTCGAAATGATTACAGGCAAGCTCGAGCATAGCTTATTGGTCGACAAATAATGTACAAGTATCGGGACCCAGGGACGATCTACAGGCCTTCGGACATCATTAACGACATCCATCGAGAGTATGGAATGGTTATGAGCTAGCAGAAAGCTTGGAAGGCTAAAGAATGCTTGTTTGAGGATTTAATTGGCTCGACCAGGAGAGTTATGCTAAATTAGCTAGGTATTGCCATAACATGGGAACAACTAATCCAGGGTCAGCATTTTTTTATTAAGATGGAGGGTGAGAATTGATTTAAGTTTTTCTTCATGGTTCTAGAACAATGCATTCGAGAATTTCGAAATGTAATGTGACCTCTAATTTTAGTCGATAGTACAACTCTGAAAGTTAATACGAAGGTAAGTTAATTATTGTTTTATGTCAAGATGCCAGCATCCAAATTTCTGCAATGTCAATTGTGAAAATAATCTGTCTATACATTAGTTCTTCACAAAGTTGAAAGAAGTAATTTGGGAAGTCTAGAACCTTGCCTCTGTAACTGATCGGGGACCGTCTATAATAAATGGTATAATTGAAGTTTTTCTCAAGGCATATCATGAGCATTGTATGTACCATATACAAGGCAACCTAAAAACTAGATATCGGAACAACAACATCGTTTCATTGTTCATGAGAGTGGTAGAAACTTACAGTGTTGAAGAGTGTAATAAGTCATTATTGAAATAGGAAGAAAATCATTCCTAGTATGGGAATATCTAACAAAAATGAGGATTGAACATTGGGCATCATCATATTTTTCAAGATATCGGTACAACATAATGACGTTAAACAATGCGAACTCTCTCAATGGATTATTCAAGAAGGATCGAAAGTTATCAATTCTCACAATAATTGAGAACATTCGTAACAAGCTACAACAATAGTTTTACGATCGACATGCGAAATCACAGAGTTGTATGAGCGTGCTAGTCCCCGACTCAGGAAGATAAACTCTTCAAAGTTGCACATGCGAGAAAATTGAATTTGGAACAACTGGATGAGTTGCGCTTTTTCGTGAAATGGTGACTTGACTAATATAGATGGTGGACTTGACTGATAACATATGCACTTGTAGTCAATTTCAATTGGATATTTTTTCATGTGAGCATGCAGTCGTTGTGGCTATGTATAGAGGTTTTGCAGCGAGAACCTTATACTCTCCTTATTACATGGTTGATTATTGAAAGCAGTATATGCTAAGACTATATTTCCTCTATGGAATAAAGTCAAGTGTGAAGTTCCTGACCATATTCTCCTACTTAATAATTTGATGCCACCCGAAGTTGAATCGCGTGGTTTGGACGTCCACGTACGTCTAAAATACCATCTATCGAAAAGTTTCATCGACTGTGTACTCGCCAATTTTGTGCAATTCAAATTCTCCTAAATGACAATTAGATGGATGTGTAATGGTATCGCTGTTAATTGAACAATATTTATATTTTTTTTTACAATATTTACAATTACTTCACTATTAATTAATTAAATAATCAAATATACCATTTTTATATTTTTTACAATATTTACAATTATTTCAAAAGTAAATAAATAATTAAATATACAATATTTACGAATCACAATTAAATTCATACAAATTGAAAGCTAACTTATTCCTCTAATTTTGTATTCAGGATTGGTTGATTCCATCAACCTAATGTGCTATATTAAAAAATGCAATATACTTTAGTGCGAACATGCCACAATCGTCCCCTACAATTAAATAATAATATGTTAGTTCAGTACCGTGTAGTTAAAAATAAAGTTTTCAAATTATAAATATTTACAATTTTGATTGTCTCGCCATCGTCGTATTCTACACAATGTCTAGCTATCCTACACAATCACCCCACTTGTCTAGCCATCAAAGGAATGATCACAACCACCAGCTCCAAGTTAAGCTCATGTTGATCTTATGTCAGACAAAAATGATTGGAGTCATACACAGATATAGCGTCGCAAAGTAGTGATAGTTTGCGATAACTGGAATGTACATATGTGTACAACCTTTCCATGACTTTCCTCCGACACTCGGCCATATCCCTATGACCCGCTCGAGTATATATTCAGGCACCATGTACTCATTACCCATAAATTAGAGTGACTGATACTCAATGGTAATGGCATATTGAAACTCAGTACTCAATATAACTCGACCAGGAATGCTAAATGACGTCGGATATCTTTAAATTCAATCACACAACAGGTCCATAATCAGGTTGATGTGTTATAGTAGGAAACACCAATAAAAAAGAGGGAGCTATTTCATTTAATAAATCAAAAATTATGTATACATAATAAATAACACTTGCAATATTACACTTACATCATCGACGAGCCAAGTTTTTGAAGTCGTGATGTCATGAAACCACTTATAGGTGTTTGGGATCGTCCTTTGAGTATGACTAGCTCTGAAAAAAGAAAAAGAAAAAGCAAAAATGTTAAAAGAAGTATATATGAGTTACAGTAGTGTACTTTACTAAAATTATAAAATACTTTTCACTTGGCATGATCCACCTTTCGGAAGAGATAGGTGTACATCTCGTCGACGAATGTTCTCTTCTTCGTCTTAGCCTGAAGGGAGAAACGACGTGCTGTGACGGAAATTTCGGCCTCTTGTCGACCACCTGCTCTGTCATGGCGGGTGTCCTCTCTTCATCTATCACCCCCTTCGTCTCGAGCACATCCTCCGTCCGAAAGACCATCCTCTCGGCCTCTGCCCACTCCGTTATCAGGCCCATCAGCTCCGTCCAGGGTACATCCCCTACCTTTGGGACCACTACCCCCTCCGTCTTAGGGGCCATCAGCTTCTTTATCATTGGTGTCGCCCCCTCTGTCCTGTCCTCCTCCGCCAGCTCTCATATCCCCACTGGGGCCACCTCCTTCCACTCCACAGATAACAAAAATGATTCTAATGTACCATCATTTGTCCACAAATGCGGTGACCTCCCTCTCTATCACCATTTTCGTTACCCCATTGTCACCACTCCCATCTGCCTATTATAACACTTTAGAGCGATACGACCTCATCCTGAAGATCTACTAAATGACATTGTAGTACTCCAACATCATGGCATAAATTTCTTACTTCAAGTCTAAACTCTCAACGCAACGCCCTTACCTCCTCTCGTAATATGCCCACATCATTTCTTAACTCTCGTCATAACATACCCACCACCTCCACAATAAATCCAGTTAGACGGACAAATAGATCATCGAAATAATGACTCTGACTATGCGCAGGAAATCTATGGGGAAGTGTCTCGATGGGGGAGAATGAGATCTTATCGACAAAGGTGGTTCCCTCGACGGAGGTGATCCCATCGGTGGAGGTGATATACTACGCGAAGTTGATTGTCGATCAATTGGATCGCACTCCTAAATAAATAATATTAAAAATTATTAACATAATTAAAATAGGCAACTCATATAAAACGGTAATCAATAAATTATATTCAATTCAAATACCTAATCTCGATCCATGATGGAATAAGACATCTGGTCGTCTTAAGTATGTGGAACGACTAATCACACACAAAACCTCAACCTTCATCTTCCATCGTTGGTGTCAACTCAGTTAGGATTTCAAGCTAACATATTGACATTTCAATTAGTTAATGATCATGTGTTGAGATTTTGAAACGACATACAATATAAATCCCAAATATATAATACTCACCTAAAGGTCATCGAGGAGAGTTGATAATTGTTTGCCACATGGACAATCGTCTGCTCAGGATGTTCGCAATAATACATTCGAGGGCATCGTGTCTCCTCTTGCCTTGAAAATTGGGTACTCAAGAGTGGGACATACTTATATGCCTAGATTTGCAACACATACAATTATTATATAAAAATTTAGTATAAAAATAGTTTAACATTAATTATGTTAAACATTTACCTGCATTGTCATGGACAATCCATAAGTATCGTATATAAGCAAGAACCATTTGGGCTTCGAATGTGATCGGGTGAAAATGTGTACTGTGTTCTCAAAATATCTCTGCCCCCACAGATAGTTATTGGAAGCATCGATGTCATCAATAACTTCCAAATGAAAAAGGTCGATCGCAATCTTTTTGTAATGACACCTCACCACGATCTTAGGATATAGATTAGTCACAACTTCAATATGTCCAACATCTGGTCACACTCCCTTATTACATCAATCAGCTATGGTAGAAGCACCTCTTCAATCACTAAATATATGTATCGTACAACCTATTGTTACTTTGAGTACCATCGGCTGTAATCTTCAGTCTAATCATCAGGACAAACTCAAACATAGAAAAACTGGTAACCTTGCGCCCGAGGTCGAAGTGGAGGGCATCGTCATCAACTGACCCAAGTAGCCGACATAGTAGTGCATCAATGATCTGCCCAAAGTATTACACATTTCTCAACTGATACAAGGGCCAAAGGAAGGACTGTCTTAACATATCTCCGTATTAATTATCGAACAACTCCAATACAGTAATAAAACTCTCAAAGCTAATGTTCCAAGTAACTTCTGTCTCAACTCAATATCGAGATGGTACTCCATTCTACAAAAATTCAAATGTTAGAAAATTTTAACAAACGACAATGGATTAAAACATAATCTCAGAAAATTAACCGAACTGAATTGTAACTATTGTACGTAATAAATAGATTCATTTATAACAACACTAATAAAAAACTAAATTATTTAATAAATTAAAGGGGAAAAAAAGAATTACAGACAAAAAAAAATTAGAGAAAATAATAAAAAATATAAAAATTAAAGAAAGAATATAAAAATGAATTTTAAAATGAAAAAATAAATTAAAGAAAATTATAAAAATATAAAAAATAAAACAAGAATAATAAAAGTATTTTAAATTGAAAAACTATATTTATAATAAGAAGTAAACAATTAAGAAATTTTAAAACTATTTTCAAGAAAATAATAATAATAAAAGCAAATCAAATTAAACAAAAGAAAAGAAAACTATAAAAATCAAATAAAGAATATAAATATTAATTAATTA
>CAIGRB010138737.1:16333-29863 GCA_903798255.1 Fraxinus quadrangulata
CCCATATGAGTAGAAGTCAAAGAGCAATTTGCAGTAATGTGATCTGTCCCACAACATATGCATATAAGAGCTGAGGTATGTACAAAATTCATAGAATGGGTCAACGTGTCGAGCTTTCTCGTTATTACCTCCATCTATGCTGCCAACGCTATCACTGCGTCCACATTATGGATACCAGTTGTGTTCATTTGAACTTACCTGTTGTTCAACTACATCGATTGATTTTCTCCTATTCTCTCATACAGCTTATAAGCATCGTCCATATCCATAGTCATTATCGATCTTCCCGTTGAAGCATTTACCATTTTTTTGAACTCCTGATGTAGACCTAGTGGAAGAGATACATTTGAGCTTGCTTAGGAATGTCTAGATTGTGACACTTTCTGTACAAACTCTTGTACCGCTCACATGCTTCTATATAGCTCTCAAGGTCCTTATGTTTAAATGTATGTATTTCATTCCGGATTTGATGAACTCGAGTGGCGGGAAGAACTCCATGGTGAATTTCTGAACCATGTCGTTTCAGAACCGTATGATCCTAAGAGGTTGAAAAGCATCCATACTTTTGCGGCCTCCTTCAGAGTAAGTGAATAGACGCATTTTGCACAACATGATAAATGTCAGTATATGGATTCTCCATTGCCATCCCGCAGAACCTGTTGTCATGATAATTCTAGAAGATGTTTATGAAATTTGGTCGAATGTGGAAGTTAGCTTGTCCGAATGGCATGTAGATGATCGAAGGTTGAACTGGAGTTGACATTGTATTAACATAATCCTCTACTAATATTCAGTCTTCGTTAGCAATAAGTATTTGTGGATCTGGTGGTGGTTGTTGAATCGGATCTTGAATCTAATTTTGATTTTGATTCTAATTCTCACTCATTACCTGTGTTTATCTTTGTTCTCTTCTACGCTGTCTGAATATTCTTTCAATCTTGGGGTCTAGTGGAGTTAGATCGATCTCGTCAAAATCTTGTATAAGCTGGTAGAGGCCTGCAAAGAGTGAAACGTGAGAAGATTAGGTATCTCAATTAAAGCCTAAAAAGAACAAAACTAAAAACTAAAAAAATTGAAATCCGCAAACGTACGAGATCATTGTACAAGTAATAAGAATAGTGAATTTCGAGTTTATCGTTCCCACAAGGAATAAGGTTTAAAATGTGGTACAATTGTTAGTATTAAATTTGAGTGAGCAGTGACAACAAAAGAGTGAGAAATGAGCCTTCTCCATAGGTAATGAAGTGTGAGAAATCGGCCAAAGATTCGTGCACACAATACGCAACAGAATCTGGCGGTCAGTGGGTAGAGACCCAGTGCACATAGCACCTGGACCACCCTCCATCGGTGTGTTAAACATCGTGGAACGGACTAAAGTGTCTGAAGGAAGTGAATCGGGAGTAAGATATGGAAATAGGGTGTGGACAACTCTCAGAATGTGAATAAGACTCGATATAACGTTCGAAGAAATCTTAACTACCCGACCCCTAAGGAAGACTCGAAAAGAAGAGCCACTAACATCATGGATGTTAGCGTAAAACTCCTGAACTAACAGACTATGAGGGGACGTCAACTTAACCAAAAGCGGTTCCCAGCCACGAGAAGTGAAGATAGCAGCGAGGTAAGGTAAAAGGTCAGACATGATGACCTCGTGCTCAAAGAGTACAGTGCGAAGGGAAAACTGCGACTCAAATACATCTTGGGTAACAGCAGAAATAAACCCAGTTCTACTGTACGAAGTCGAAGTACTATGAGTGGAAGTAGAAGTGCGTGTTCTCTTAGGCGGCATCTGAAAGAAATGAAACACAAAATCAAAATCTCGAGATATGACAAACTAAATCATTAAATGTATGTTATGCATGCATGCACGCAAAACGAGTCAAAGAAAATGACAAGCAACATGCCCTAATGTGAATGCATGACGTCATGCAATGGGCCCTAGACGTAAAGGACGTGAAGACACGACGCGTGCAGTGATGACATGATGTAGGGACGCAATGCCTAGACAGAGTGACCCGACGTCATGACACGACGTCACCGTGCGGTGCCAACACCAACTGCAATGCACACACTGACACCTAATGTACATGTCAATCAAAGACACACACAACTGCATACCTCGAACCCAAAACACGACATTCTACCACAAGAAAATCCAATGTTCAGACGTGGGTACACATGCACCGAACTCAAACTCCACAAACAACACTCATTCCAAACACACCCAGACCATCCATCACATTCTCCTTAGTTCACAGACACTACTCCTACTGCCCAAACTAAATGCAAACAAAATGAGCAAAGACAAAAAAAATGCTAAAATAGTCCATAATCCAAATTTTTGTTGAAAAAGAAATCATACACAAATGGATAGCAAGCTATGAAAATGATTAACAAAGGTAATGCACCTACTAAAATTAAAGAATGAATGTTCAAACATCGAGAAATTTCAAAAGAATTGCAAAAATGGGAAGAAACCAAGAATTTTGAATTTTACCTTTAAAACTCGTTGATTTGATGAATTAGAAGCTTAAACTCGTGATTTGAGGTGATTAAAATGATGGCAAAACATAGATTTTGGGTGGGTTATGAAATTTGGAGTGAAATCAAGTGGAAGAATAGGGAGACCCTTGAAAAATGACGTTAATATTCAAATTAATGGTTGTCGCTCGAGCGAATCTCGGGTGATAAGCGAGCGAGGCAGCTTCTGCTGCTGTCGCTCGAGTGAGTTCTAGCGATAAGCTAGCGAAAGTGCAATTGACAAAAATAGCACTTCAAATTTAAAAATTAAGAAAAATAGCACCAAAAATGACACTTTTTTTTTTATATATATATAAAAAAGCCTTCAATCTAAACAACTCACGCTCCCGACACTTCGATATTCAAAATCATGCATACAATCACAAGTACATCATTATCAAAAAGACTTTTCTACATACGCAGTTAAGTTTAAGATGGAGTAAATTGTATAAATGACTCATGGGTATAATGTGCCACCATTTTTCTGTGAAACCGATTCCAAACCTTAAATTTGTGAAAAATGACATGCAAAACATCACTTGTTAAATAAGTATGATCCCTACAGATGAAAGTCAAACTCAAATAAATTTCAGGACCTAAAAATGAGCTCAAATATATGATAAACTTTCTTTTCTCCCCCTGAATTTGAGCATTTTTTTCTCCCAAATAACATCTTATGTGCAGATCATATCCATTAAGCGACTAAATTAACCCCTGTAACGAGCTTTAGACTAGTTAACCCAAGTCAGATAACTATAGGTACCAAGTTATGAAAAACCCTCGAGCTTAATTACTCGAGTCCAATAATTTTCGAATAGAGTATAAGATTAATCAAATAAGTACTCATATATATATTTTTCATCATAACTGCAATAATGTAGGGAGACTATCACAAGCTAAGGTCGCCTAAATGCAGGTCAATTCATGTTCGAGATCACCCTATTAACACGTGACTGTCATCCCAAATCTCTCACATGCGATTCAGATTTACTCACAAGATCATAGTGTGTGCAGTGCAGAATATTACATGACGACACATATACTCAATACTCCATATCAAATCGAACCAAGCAATGGAAATAACATTGTTAAACAAATAATTTCTTACTTGGTCACACATAACATGTTTAAAATCATAACGATATGTCGTTTGCCAAAAGAAAATATTTTTATCTTTTTCACATTTTTCAGTTAAAAAAAATACTTTAAGCAAATATAAGCACAGAAATAGAAGAATAAATAAAAAATAACAAAAAGAAAAATAAAAAACAATGTGATACATACATGAATGAATGGACACAATGGACTGCACATGCATGTATCAAAATACCAATTCAAGCTGAAAAATGAATGTCCTTACCATGAAGATCACAACCATATCTACGACCTTCGAGGTCACTCCTCTTTACCCAAAATTTCTTAGAAGTAGAAGTTGATTGAGTTAACCGAGTCATCATCTCAGTTAAGTGGCAACTTGATTGCAAAAAAGTCAATCTTGCTAGTGAAATTCAGATTCTTACTTCTAGTCACTCGATTACGACACCTAGGTTTTGTGTGTCCCAGAGTACCATAGTGGTGGCACGTGGGAATGAACCTAGGTCCAAACATGCTCGGTGGTTGTTGCCAAAAAGTAGGACGACTAACCTCACGCTGTCTGGTAGGTGTTGATCATATGGCATGCTTACCTTGCGGTTTAAGATAAACAACCTCACAAGCTTTGTTGGTGACATGAACGAACATGGTCTAGGATGTACTAGCAGTAGCATCACAGTTATGAACATAACCCAGACCACGTCTGTCACCCGCTAGCTTATACATCCCAAGCAGATTGGCCAACTTCTGCGTACCACTCATATATGATTGGAATTGAGCATTGGATTTATCAAGATTAGATGTTAATGATTTAACTTTGATTTCCAAGTTTTCATTAACAAGCTTCAACTCACTCACCTTCTTGGTCGAGTCCTGAAGGTCACTCAACAATCTTTCACGTTCAAGCTCAAGCTTGTTCACCTTTTTCAGAACGGCTTTATTGACCTTCTTAATTTTGAGATTCTCCTCAAACAATTTACGATAAGACTCGTGAATATTCGTCTAATCATTAGACTCATCATCAGATTGTACACTCTCATTCCCCCTTTCCCCCTTCTCAACCTCACGGTCAGATTCGATTGCAGCAATCGAGGTGAAAGCCATGAATTTTTGTTCATCCCCACCACCAGGTGTCTCATCATGAGAACTAGTATCTGACTCCTCATCACTCATAGTCACAACTAAAGCCTTACACCTTTCCTTATTCGAGTTCCTATTTAGATTAGGATATTCATTCCTAAAGTGACCAAATTCCTTGCACTCATGGCATTGGACATATTGAGATTTCCTAACGAGAGTCCTAGAGGTATTCACGCCTACCTCTCGAGAGTTTACTGGGGATTTCACTACTCTGCTCCTGAGACTTTCTCCTATTCTTCATCACCTTCTGAAACTTTTTAACGAAATAGGCAACTTCGTCATCCTTAAGGGTCTTAGTGTCAATTGACTCACTCTCAGTTTCTCTAACAGTGTTCATGGCGATGGATTTAACCTTTTTAGGTTGTGAGACAGTGAATTCATAAGTTTGAAGTGATCATACGAGTTCCTCAATTTTAACAACATCTAAGTCCTTACTCTCTTCTATAGCAGTAACCTTGAGTCTAAACCTCTCTGGCAGTGATCTAAGTACTTTCCTAACAATCTTTGACTCGAGGATCCTCTCACCTAAATTAAAACTTG
Organism: Fraxinus quadrangulata; assembly: GCA_903798255.1. Taxonomy (NCBI): domain Eukaryota; kingdom Viridiplantae; phylum Streptophyta; class Magnoliopsida; order Lamiales; family Oleaceae; genus Fraxinus; species Fraxinus quadrangulata. The sequence goes on from CAIGRB010138737.1 coordinate 21,626, forward strand.
AATTGACTATGTCATTCAGTTTAGCATAGAAACTATCAAACGACTCATCATCAGCTATCCTTATCTCTTCAAACCTAGTGGTCAACATCTGCAGTTTAGAGTTCTTAACTGTTTTAGTTCCCTCGTATGTGGTTTGTAAAATATTCAAAACTTCCTTATCAATTTCACACATCAATACACGCCTAAACTCTTCAGCAGACACAACCATGAACAGGGCATGAAGACCCTTACCATTCCAATTACATTCATCCAAATTCCTTTTCGATCATAGTGAAATATCAGTGGGTGTAGCTACACTATCAACAATAGTTGTAGGCGGAGCCTACCTATTTTGAACACTTATCCAAAGACGTTCATCCAAAGCCTTAATAAAAGCTTTCATTCGAACTTTTCAATAGGCATAATTGCTACCGTCGAAAAACGGAGGCACGATCAAAGAATGACTCATCTAGAATAAACAAATAAGGGTCAGAAATTGATTTAAGGCTCTGATACCAATTGAAAAATGCAAGTTCGATCCTAACAACACCTAGATATAGGTGAATAGTTATAATATGCGGAATTAAAATCTTATTAACTAATTAGCAACAAGTTACCAATTAATTATCTCTAGATAGTTAATCATGCAGTCAATTTAATCCTATGTTCAAATACAACATATCATACATTCATAATATAAAGCAGTAAATGAACAACTGTATAATCAAGGAGAAACCCAACTGGAAAAAACTCTGGCGCTTTGCCAATCAATCCACTATAAACGATTCAAGACTTACAGTCTACCAGACTAAACGATGACATGTACTATCTGATCTCCTGACTGCAATTCGACAGCTCTCTTGAATTCTGTGCTCCCCTGCGCCAATTCCAACTGCAATAACCAACGCTCTCCGTAAACTCCGCTATCTTGCAGCAGCCCCTAATTTGGTAAAATCGTCTATCTCCTGTAGATCACGAAGAACACCATGTTCTTCACAGACTGGAACTCCAATCGCATTCATCGGTCTTCAGGACCTCTAACAGATATGTTGGAAGTTGTGGTTTGGTATTTGGATTATGTTCTCGATATTTTTCTCACCAAAACTCTCATAAGAATTGAAGGTTGAATGATGTGATGTGATAGATTCACTTCCTGACCTGTTTCTCTCAATTGTCAACCTTAGAAAAACGTATAGGTGAGTTCTGATATTTATATGTAGGTCAAGAAACGAATGGGTCGGGTAAAAAACTTTGAAATCGCGAAATAAATATTTTTCGGATAGCACCGTCGCTCGAGCGAAGGAGGGGCGACAGTCTAGCGACGATATTTCTGCTTTTATAACTCGAGTCAATCATTGGCGACAGTCCAGCGAAAATACGGACCGTTTTCCTCCTTATTCCAAACTTGAAACCCTAGACCTACTAACTAACTTTTGAACAAATTGCACATTACTCCTTGAACTTTAACAATCTATCCAATTAAGTCATTTTGTCTTCAAAATTTACCAATTACATAAATCAACTAAAACCTAACAAGAATAATAATCTAGTTTGATTCTAAAAGTACCACCATATTAAACTCCAATATACAAGTTTGCCAAAACAAAATATCATTCAAACTTGGGAAGGTAATATGAAATCCAAATAACAAAAATTTGCTTCATCGAGCACAAACACGTATAACGCAAATATGTATATATTGGACCATATATAACAATAAATGTAAAACACGTATTATACTACTCACGTATCATCGAGCACAAACACGTATTATAAATGCAAATGTATTATATTTTGGGAATTATAATAAATTGAAGTTCTATTTTGAAACTAATTGAGGAGAATGGATTCAATTTTACAAATTATAAAATATATGGAACCTAGTGAAAATGAGTATAACTTGAATGACTAAAAGTAGTAATATCATGAATTCGCATATATTTACCTCTAAAATTCTAGCTGATAAAATACTACTTTTCATGAGTCATCTGTACACATGGCAGGAGATAAAGTGGGCTGGAATGTTGGAGATTAAAAGGATGACTGAGCTACTTACTAATGTGTGCCAATCTTACTAATTGAGGAAAGGGGGCGCCAACTCCTTGTCCTAGTATAAATAGGCCTCACTCAATAGTAGAAAATCTACAGAAATCCTACCAGCTCAAGTGCACTCAAAGAAAAGAATTAAGCATTAAAGGCAATGAACTATATTCTTCTTTTAATTCCAGAATTTAAGTTCGTCAAAGAAGATTTTTATAAGATAATTAAATTCTTAAATTAGGAGTCAGAAATGACAAAGTAAATTCTAAGAAAAATTTTGGGATACAAAAAGAAAGAAAGAGTACCGAAAACTCTATTAATGGAGTTTCTGATACTCTAAGTCGACACACGTACCAAGGGCACCCATGCCTACCTTCTTATAGTTATGGTATATTAGACGTATCCGTGCTCCTCTTGGCATAAAGTAAATTTAGTTTGGAAGACATTCATGTCACGAGAAAAAGAAATATTATAAAAACAAGTACTTGAAATTAAATTAAAGTCAATAATTAATTTCAATTATAAATTATATTTTATTAACTTTTATCGAAATTTATTAAAATTTTGATTTTATGTTACACCAAACATGAGCTAAACATATGTAGTATATGTGTGTGTCAACATTTGTTTTCGCTTCTTTTTTTTTCCCTAAAAAAGAAACAACAAGAATAAGCAGTTGACTAGAGGGTCGTGGAAGTTTGTGTTTAAGCATCATCTATTTCTTTGTACAGATAAGAGAAACTATCATTCAATCTGGTCCCGCTTTTACTTCCCTCTTCGTGTCCACTCTTCCTTTCTTTTAGAGAGATTGATAATGAGTCACGATCAAGAATACGTCTTTCAGTTTCGGGATTGACGAGCTTCTCCTTTACGGTTGAGAAAGACGCTGCCATAATTGTCGTAGTTGGTACTCTGTGTGTGTGTGACAGAGGGAGACGGACGGATGGATGGAAAATAGCAGGAAGGAGAAGAAGAAGATTTTCTGATCGGTACCCTGTTTCTTCCTAGGTTGGTAATGGTTCGTCTATTTCCTCACTTCCACTCATTTTCTTGCTTCATTCTATTTCCTTCTCTCTCTTTATATCTGTATATATATAGAGAGAGATGAGTTTTGAGTTTGATCTGATCTGATCTGTGTTTAATCAAATGGGTTTTAAACAAATTCTGTACAGAAGGTAGAATTAATATGCCATTATATTATGTATACTTCTTAATTCCTTTCTTTCTTTGCTTGCTAAATCATGGCTTAAAACTTCTTGGGTTTAGTTTCAAGATTGTACAAAAAACCCTTTTTTTTCAAACATTTATTTGCCCAAATTTGTTGGGACTTAGGTGATTTTCATGAATTCCATTACATTATATGTCGATGTTAGCAATGACATTCTTGTCGAAGCTAGCTATCCGTTTATGACAATTTTCCACAGTGCAGGGCTTTGGGTAAAAAGAGTGAATTCGGCATCCAGGTCTTGGCTTCGATTATAAGATGTCTTGGCAATTAGTTTGATTCAGTTCTGTTAATTCAATTCAAAGAGTTCTTTATTTTTCGACTTTGTCTTAGTCGTCTATTGCAAGAGGACTAAGGAAAACATGAAAAATCTTCCTAGTTTAAGTTACAATAGAAAAACTATTAGAATCACTAAAGAGTCGTATCCTTTATACATTCTTAATGCGTAATGGATTTGTCCAACAGGTTTTGTCATTTAAACAACGTCAGGCTTATTGGATATTTTGTTTGTACATATCTTCTCTTCGTTTTCGGGGCCTCTAGTAATTTACAGTTAGAGCTCAAAAAGGTTGATCTTTGATGATTCGATAAGCCAAATATCAGGTGAAACATGAGTACTCAACCAACCACAAAAATCCGACTGGTTAGATGTCCTAGATGCCAACAGGTTCTTGCAGAGTTGCCAGATGTTCCTCTGTACGAGTGTGGAGGATGTGGTACAATTCTCCAAGGTACTAACTTTTTTCAGTTTTACTAATCACATATTTATAGTATGATATTGTTTCTTTAAATTTATTTGAAGCTAAGTATAATATCTCGTGGGATGATCAGTATGTCATTTAAAGATTGAAAATAAATTAAAAAGTGTAGTTCTAGCCCTCGAAAATGATATATATTGCGATGCAGATACTTGGCATGTGTAGAATTAAGAATTAAAGCTTTCAAATGTTGGACTGTGTGAAGCTTAATCATCCTATATTTCACCATGTGGAGCATAACTATATTGTGTTGGACAGCGTGGAACCTAAAATTTTTACTAAGTACTTTAAGGGGCTGGTTTATGGGTGGTAGAGTGAGGCCCTATTATCTTCTTCATTGTAGTGAAAATCTGTAATGGGAAGAGTGGACGTAACTCTTAAATTGAGGATGAGCCATTGTTAAAAAAATTATGTGTGCTGTTCTAATTATATTACTTTCAATAGTAAATATAGCTTAATCCATGACACCAAGACCTCAATTTCTATACTGATGTTTTGTGGCCTTATTTTCTACTTCCTATTTTTCGATTTGTCTTCTTATGTTCCTTCTGGTTTTTGCCTGCATGTAGCAAAACATCGGAAAGATGAATCTAATGATGCAAATGTACGCTTACAAGAAAGAGATGCTGTTGTCAAAACTGAGCAGGATTGTGTTTCAGGAGAGAAGGATGAAACTGGCTCTAATCAAGATTTAACTCCTCCCTTGAGTGGAGAATCCTCGCCAGAAAAAGACAACGTGGGTGAGCACGGTGGACATGGCAAAAGCTTCTCTGATAATATTTCTAGTCAACCTGAGGTTAACTGTTTTGAGAGAAAAGATTCATCTGCTGAGGCAGCAAGAAAATCTTTGAAGCAGGATGAAGATGAATTTCCTTTGGAGCAAAATACAAGCAGACTAGATTCCAGGTTTTTGCAGGATTACAATAGGGAATGGAGTAGAGGCAGAAACTTATCTGATGAATCTCCTAGCTCAAGCGAGTTTAATTGTCATATGGTTGATGGATCGACCCAAGAAGTTAGAAGATGTATTGAATGGAATGACATGATTCCTTTGGACAAATGCCACGGAAGGCATCCTATGGAAGTTGGAGAAAATACTGAAGGGATCAAAAGTCAAGATCTTGTACCAGAAAATGATGTAAAGGGTTGGAACATTTCAAAAAGCCTAAAAACTTCATCACATTCAGCTGGACGAACTACTGAAGTCAATGATATTCATCCAACCTTTAGAAGCTTGAGCAAAGAAAACGGTTTGAACACGCGTACTGGAGATTTATCTGTTGCTGCTGAAAGCCCCTTGAATGATAGCATTGTGTCAGTCAATTTCATCACTTCAGATAGTGAACATGTGGAGCATTCCTGGAGCCCTCAAAATTTTGGCAGAGCAAGCTCGGTAGATACTTTGGGAAATTCGCCTCTTGTTGATCCTATTACTGATCTCAGCGACAAATGTGAGGATATGTATAAATCTCCGACGAATATGAGAAGTTACTATGCTTATGATGGTAGTGTATCATCTTATGATGGAACTGATGATCAAATTCCCAACCATATTTTACAACCATCCAGAAGAAAGTTCGAGTTGCCTGAAATGAAAAGATATGATCACACCAGTGGAAACAGGATAAGATTTGATGAAGAAGGTATTTCTCGATTACCATTCAGTCCCACTGATTTCATGAAAAGTCATGGAAATGGAAAAGGAAAACCTTCGAGTTATCAGCACAATCTTTTTGATCACCATCCGAGCATTTATTCACCTGACGAGCCTTCTAACTCTGAACCAGACAAAATGGACTTGTTGAGAATGGTCTATGAACTCAAAGATCAGCTCAACAGGACGCGTTTTACAGATGATATGACAAACGGAGGGTTTCCGTATTTCATGGATGAAAAGTATACTCCGTTGTATGATGACCATTTAGTACCAGAAAGGGAGATGCATACAGATTTGAACCATCATAGGTACCATATGAGACACAGTCAAGTACAATGTTGGCCCGGACATTGCAGGGCCTCGAGAACGCCATATTCCGTGGACGCTGCAAACTACAGTTGCCAAGTCAACTGCTCTTGTGTTCATTGTTTTCCCCAAGACTGGCACTGCTCACCACAGTTTCTTTCGCATTCCATGTGCTGTGACAGCGTTCATTCCCATGCCTCAAGTTCCTCGACTCCCCCACATTACATGAGCTCTGAGGCTTCCTTATTGAACGACGAGATGAAAAAGTCATATTCGAGAGAGAAATATCAGGCAGCAAAGAGACATATCCGGCCTATAGCTGGTGGAGCCCCACTTGTCACTTGTTATCATTGCTCGGAATTGTTGCAGCTACCGGCAGACTTTCTCCTATTCAAAAAAAAATATCATCGACTGAGATGCAATGCTTGTCAGGAAGTTCTGAAATTCTCACTTCTGGAAGGAACGACTATAGCTCAATATGTTCCTGATGTTTTTGCCCCTCCACCAAGCGAGGCCGACAACTAAAATGACACCACCGGTAAGAGAAATCTTAAATTATTCTCCCACTCTACTCCTTGACCAAATGCTAAACACATTCCATATTCTGATGATTATGACCTGTCCTGTAGAACTGCTGAAGGAGAGGCTTCACGGATGAGATCTTCATTTGGCCAGCTTCAGATGAATGCATCCAGTAACAAGATAGCATCTGTTAATGAGTCGATGGGAGATAGAAAACTGAAGTCTATAATGAGGGAGTCTCAGAACATGAACGAGAGTTTAGCGAAAACCTATGAGTCAGCTGGAACTTCATCAAAGATGTCCAAGTGGAAGAAAGCATCCACACAGCTCGAAGGTTCTCCACCTCATCGGCTTACGGGATATTCTTCCTTAAGTAAGGTCTGTTTAAATCCATGCATAAGCTTGATTGTTCCCATCTCTTGGAAGAGGAAAAGTTCTCATCCTGTTTTCTTTTCCATCTCTCCATTGAACATGTTTTGTACAGACGAGTACGACTTGAGCCATCTCTTATAATAAAAGGATCTATGAATGTGTAGTTGTCTGTATATATTTACTTGTTTGATACAGAAATATGGTTTTGTTGTAATGAAATACGAGGTCTTTCTGTTAATTATGGCCATCCTTTACAGTTTGCTTGTGTTGAAATTACCATCACTTGTTGCATTGCCTTGTATATAACAACAGCACAATAAAAATTCGAAGAATATTTGCAAAATCAATTAAGATTTTCATTTATATAATGTACAGTAAACATTTCTTTAACATATTCAACTGGGTTCTATAAGGTAGCAAATTTTCAATTATATTATAATATATGGGAAGAACACATCAACCTCACTGGTAAATGTTTCTGCTTCTTTGATTTGAGACGATTGAAATCCTCTGATCCCGCAGCATGCTCAAATTGGGAGCTAACAATCGTGTGTATTGGTCAAAATAAAGAAGCTTTTCATGAGAAGAGCAAACTCCCGATGGAATCTCAGCCCATACGATTCACTAACTCGAACCTGTTAAACTCACAAAAAAAGATGGATCAGAATGAGAACCTGTTAAAGCACAATAAAGAAGCTTTATTATGATGCACAGGTGGGAAAGCACAGCACAATGGCTTGGGGCCAATTGCACACTAAAAATCAAAACAAGAGTTTACTACATCAAGGAATAGTGCATTCATTAGTCTTCCATCAACCACAACATTGGCAGAAACTGCAGTTGCATTTGTGTTTGTTCACCTGGCTTAGCAAAAATGATATCTGTATCCAAATCCTGTGCAAAAAAAATAAAAAAATAAAAAATCAGATAGCGCGTCTTAAAATATAGTAAGTGTAAAGAAGTGTACTTAAGTAAGTACAACCATCTACTAAATAAAGCACTTAGGCAGTTCAATCGCCCAAGAGGTCAAATCCCAGCCTCTTGAAGCCACGGTCTTGTGTATCAAATGACGCTAAACTAGATGTCTGGTGAACACCTGCACAATCCAAATTGTTGAGATTTGGGTTCCAAAACACCAATGAATCCGAGCTCAGTTTCCAATCCAAACGACACCAGAATCCACGACAAATCCCAAACCAATACTTTTCTACCCAACCGGTTGCTCCAATGTTAAACAGCCCACAAAGGACTCGGTGTGAAGAAAGTAGCCACTATTTTCAGCCACCAAGGCTAAGGAAGAAGGGAAGAAGAAGGATTATCAAAAGGCACAAAGCCAAGAGCACAAAGCATAAACAAGAGAATCGATTTTCTCTCCTCTC
>CAIGRB010138743.1:0-28741 GCA_903798255.1 Fraxinus quadrangulata
GTAGTATGTGGAAACTAGCCTAACAATTCATCATTACATGTGTTAGACATTTATCAAAATTATTGTTGAGTAACTACAAAAATGTCACACACGGTTCATCACAATCACAAAATTATAATTAAAAAATTTCTCTCAGTTAGTTAGGATTTTCTCCTTCTAAACTCTCAATGTTGATGCTCAGCAAAGAGCAAGAGGAAAAATCACTATTTTAGATGGAGATAGTTAAATTTGTTTTATCCATTTCTTCCATTGGCGGGACTATTTTTAGATTTTCTTGAGTGCCTTATGGGTAATCGGGTCTTTTTATTGAATGACATGTGTCGATCATTTAAAGGTGGGCTTCTAATTGATTATGTTACATATTCGCATTTTATTCATTAGTTTACGTACTCACTGATTTTGAAATCATGATTTAAATAATTAACCACGTGCACCTTAGTAATGGTTCCTGCCAGGATGGACTACAAGGAAAATGGTTCTCCCCTCTCGCCTCCGAGCATAGCTTAAAGCTTTTGTAGGCCTCACATCGACGGGTTATGAGCTCGTATGTTCAATCCTTTTTTTTATTGAACAAATAGTCCCCCAAGTTCGAGCGTAACTATTTATATTTGGACTGCAAACTTGAAGTCTAATAATTTTTTTCAGTTTATTTTTGTACTTAATGATAATTAATGCATGGTTAGATGGAACGTTTTTGAACGTTAATTTGAAGTCTAATAATTTTTTTCAGTTTGATAATTAATGCATGGTTAGATGGAACGTTTTCTAACGTTAATCATACTTAGTGCATGATTTGATGAAACATCACTTTGACTTGTGTATTTTAATGCGTGTGACATACACACTTACTTTGCAGCATTTGTTTGTTTGCTTTTTCGTATTCGAGGGCTGGGGTTGCTCTATTTTTTTATGACTAAGATTGAGTCTATTGGCATTTGATGCTTGAGATGTGTTTTTCAAACCTATATATACACAATGCTTCTAGTTGTTATTTTTTTCTTTATCACAACAATGGCCTTAATTTTTTCTCAGTTTCTAAGTCTTTGGGGGGATTAGTTGCCTTTGTACTCTCTCCAAGAAGTATTTTAACTTGAAGTTCTTCCATCGTTTTTATTGATTCCACTGCATTTGATGATGTGTTCTTCTTTGTTTTCTTAGTTATAACTTAAATGCTCAAACAAAACTCTGAAATTATCTAACTTCTCTTTTGCATATTATTACCACATACCTGTAATTTCGATGCTGGTGTATATGGTTCTGAAGGTTGCAGAGATCGATTCAGAATCTGGGGAAATTTGCCATATTTTTGTATTTTCCATATATGTGCATCTAAGAGGGATCGCCTCAAGTGGAAGGACATTGGACCTAACTAGTTGCTACACCGTGAACTAACAAATAGTTATGTTCTATTTCAACAAATTTGATTCCATCAAAACGCTTTCAGTCTGTCTTTTATCTTTTGGCTCAAGCGATCTCAGAAGTTAGGGACAATCGATACATTGGTTAGATTAGTTCGCAATATGTATTATCTAGTTAGATTAGTTCTCATACAAATGTGATCTTGTAACCTTTCTCTATATCAATGAAAATTTCTACTTCGTGTTTACTATGTTTGTAATACATTCCATTCTTATTATTCATCATCCTAATCTGTATAGCATTCACTTTTTGTTGATAATACTTCCTTAAATACGTGTTGTTCCTAGGGTGCTTAAGAGGTTTGTCACTTTCAATTGCGAGCTTATATGCTCCCGACCTGATTACTTTGATTATTGTACATGGTCTGTCCCACTTTGGACCTAACGAATTGTAGCTTATTTCTTTATCCCTGATAATAATATTCTTTAATACCAAGTCCCCTATGAATTTTTTTCTGCGAACATTCGAATTAAAATATCTTTCCATTTTCCTTTTATATACGGTGAGCTTAATTTGGAAGTCCTCTTGCTTTTTCTACATAATGTCTAAGTTTGTGTTTATAGCCTCTTCATTATATCATATTCTCCTTGTCGAACTTAATTGACCTCAAGTAGAACCATGGCTTCCATCCCATAGGTTAAGAAGAAAGAAGTTTCTCCCGTGGTTATCTTAGTAGTGGTGTGATACGACCATAAAAGTTTGTGACAATTTATTAGCACATAATCCTTTTACCTAGGCAAATTTTTTGTTTACCTAGTTTACTATTAACTACGAATCACTTTTTACTTCTATGCTTCGAGCTTGCATCTTCTTCGCCAATCATAAGCCTGCTAATAAAGCTTCGTATTCAACTACATTATAGGTTGCCTTAAATGCGAACCTCAATGCGCAGTTTAGATTGTGCCCATTCAAGCTTGTTAAAATTATTCCTACTCCAGCACTAATATCTCCTGATGATCCATTCACAAATAATTTTCGTACTTCCTGTTTAGGCTCTTCCTTAGGCACATGGACATCCGAAAGTTCCACAATAAAATCTACTTCCTTATAACTTATTTCGAATTGTCTTAATTCTACTACCCATTTCATTAGTCTCCCTAATGCTTGAAGTTTCTATAACACATGCTTGAGTGGAAAATTATTTGGCAATTCAATAATGTGTCTTTGGAAGTATGGTTGTAGTTTCTGTGCTACAACTAAGGCAAGAGGTAGCTTTTTTCATATTTGGATACCTTGCCTCCGCCCTTTGTAGAATTTGCTTACGTTATATATTGGCAATTGTTGCTGTCCTTCCTCCTTTACCAGGATGAAACTTACTACCACTTTGAAAACTGCTAAATGTAGAAGTAATTTTTCCCCACTCTATGGCTTAGCTAATAGGGTGCTTTTCCTATGTATTTTTTCAAGGTTTGAAATGCTTACTTACCTTCGCTACTCCATTTGAACTTTTTTCCTCCTTTTAACACTTGAAAGAAAGGAGAGCACTTGTCTGTTGCTCGCAATACGAATTTGCTTAAGGCGACAACCTTCTTATTAAACTTTGTACCTCTTTTGGTTTTGTTGGAAACCACATTTTAATGAGATTTTAGATTTTATCAGTGTTCGTCTCAATTCCTCACTGCTTAACCATGAAACCTAAAAACTTTTTGGAGTTTTATTCTATACTTCCATAACATGTTAAAGGCTTATTCCAAGTGTTTTAAGTGGCTTTCAGCTTGAAGACTTTTGATAAGCATCTCGTCAATGTATACTTCTATTGTTTTACCTAACTGATTCATGAACATCTTTTTTACTAGCATTTGATAGGTGGCTCTAGCATTCTTCAGTCTGAATGGCATTACTTTATAACAATATAACCCTCAATCTATTATAAATGTAGTGCATTCCTCATTTGGTCCATTCATAGGGATATGGCTATATCCTGAATATGTGTCCATGAAGTTTCATAGATCATGTCTTGCAGTGCATTCATTAGCTGATCAACTATGGGAGAGTGGAAAATTGTCTTTGGAACATGCCTTATTTAAGTCTGTAAATCTTAACAAGTTCACCATTTTTTGTTGCTTCTTGGCACTAATACTGGATTACATACCCAAACTGGGTATTGAGTTTCGCGGATAAAACTGTTTTCTAATAATTTGTCCATCTCTTTTTTGAATGCTTCATACTTTTTAGCACTCATTGGTCGCCTCCTTTTTAGACTTTTTTGATCTATTTTCAAGGTATGACGTGCCACTTTGGGATCTATTCCAACCATATTAGTATGCTTCCATGCGAACATATCTAAGTTTGTTTTGAAAAAGTCTTTCAACAAGTCTTCTGCAGGTTTATTAAATTCCTTGCCAAATTTCAGATTTTTACTTGTATCTTCCAAGTTCACAACAAAGGTTTCTAGTTTTTCGACTGCAATTGCTTCGAATATGCAGTTGGTTATGCAAGGATCTATTGAGTCATTGATTTCAAGTTTCTTCTCGGGATTACTCATTTCGACTACAGCGATTCATTCCTCTTCGCAGCGTCTAAGGCTTTTCCCTTGGGTCATTTTGCTGTTTTCTTCACAGGGTTCCCTGATTGTATGTTACAGAGACTTCACCTTTATTCGTAGAGAACTTCACATGAGTGGTGAAGAACAATCTTTATGTTCGCCTATCTCATGGCGTCTATCCAAATATTCTTTCATATGTGGATTTTTCGTTTATGAAGCAGAAATCCATATATCTTTTGTATGCCTAGGGCTCTCCTCCTATCTTCGCTAGTAGAGTGGCTGTCCGTGAGCGATTGGTTGGCCTCTGGTGAAATAATAAGGCTACCCATGGATTATACTTTTGCATTCAATCGAAAGCTTTTACATATAGAATATTCATTGGACTTCAATTATCTAGAAGCTCATGGTGGAAACCTTCTCCAGCTATGACGCTTGGTTTCACTTCTAAGTTCTATCGACTTAATTGAAGAAAATATTGTTTCTGATTACCTATATTATCATTGGTTTCTAAGGTTCTGTTTTCTCCTGTAGATTTGCCCTTCGAATTTCCTACTTTCGCTCGGAGAGAGGCATTTTTCGCCAACAATGCTTTGAGGCTTTCCACCATTTCCTTTATGGTATTTGATGTTGACTTTTTCTTTCCTTGGTGATGATGCTAAGCAGGACACATTTGCTTGCTGCTTCGTAGGAATATCCTCCCACTGTTGTTTTGGATTCACGCTGCTTTCGACTGGATCATAGCCGGATCCTTTATTGCTGCTCCCAACGCTTTTGCTCTTCTTGATTTGCCTCACCTTGATTCATCTTTCTACAGGTTTCAATGATTTCTCAACTTCAGCGAACAATTTTGTGGTTACCTTTGCTTTGATTTCCCACAGACAGTGCCATCAAATCAAGGGATTTCATGGTAGTACACATGAAAGGTATGTGAAAACCTTGAAGAGGATCAAAGGTAATTTTCATTGGAAAAGATGCGAAATCAAATTAAGGGATTCAATCGTGAATGTGATCTTTGCCAATGACATAAAATTGACCAAACTAAGCTACCAGGGTTATTGTAACCACTTGTCATTCCCTAACAAATTTGGGAAGATATTTCTATGGGGTTTGTGAACGGTTTATCTATGTAAAACAAATAGGCGGCTACTTTTGTAATGGTTGATAGACTTTCTAAAGACTCCCATTTTATTCCTTCATCACAATTTTGCGATTGAATATTTTCTTCCATAGACACCTTGCAACTATTTTATACAAAAAACATATTTAGTTCCTTAATAAACAATGTGTTTAAAATGATGTTTCAGTGCGATAAAAGCAATTTCTAGATGAAATATGTAATCCTTTAACTTTTTGTCCATGTTCAAATATTGGAGGTCGAACTTTATATAATTTCTGATTAAGAATTACAACATTGCAATGAACAAACTCAATTTTTGTCAATTTCAATTAGATATTCAAAGGATTTTATAAACGATTTTACTCATTCACTACAAGTAAACCCGAAATAGCATCTACCCACTACTTCTTCCAACTCTTACTTGGTATAGAAATTATCCGAAAAACCAAATTTCTATATTACAAGTGATTCAATGTGCTCTGTCGGAGATAGCAATAAAATTTTCGCTTTTCCAAGTGATGTTTTGCTTCAAAACAGAGAGTTTAAGAAAATAAGGGAAGACCAAAAAAAATTCAAAAAAGTAAATTGATGGTGAAATTTTAATATGTCAAATCCTCAAATATCAAGAAACCTACTATTATTTACTATTTCAAACCTCTGTAAAAACAGGAACGGGGAAACCATTGATACATGGTAAAAAAATGGAAACTATATAGCCTTGCAACACCTTCTTTTGATGCAAACAGATTCCATGATTTTAGTTTCTATCCATTAAGAAATTCATCAACGGTGACGAGAAAATCAACGAAGTAGGATCGGATATTAGGATCACGGAATAAACTTCCAATAAATCTAACTATAATAAGTCGATAATAATTGAAATGATGAAGAACACTTAATTATTTGTATTGGCCTAGAATGATGGACAACCTCGGATCAGCACTTTCTGATTTTCCCCTTAGAGTCACTATATTATTTCTACGTCGTTATAAACATATTGAGACCTCAACATATTTTCTCATGCTATCAATAAATCATTATTTTCCCCCTTTTGCTTTTCTTTCCTTTATTTATCAAGGATTCATTAGACAACTTCTCTTAAAAACTCACTATATGTGCACAAATTACTTAAATTGAAGAAAAATTCATAAAACACCAGCTAACAAAGTCAATATAAACCAAAATAGATAAATCTTTCAAACAATTTAAAGTACGGTTGTCGAAATAGTGCAGATGAGAAATTAGTCAAAACCTCCCTGAAATTACACACAACCCATTTTCATTCATGAAAATTAATTATGGAAAAACACGCACATAAACAGCGGATACAGATATTCAGGAACCCAAACTGGGTTTTTCTCATAATAGAAAATTCATGAAGGGTGAGAAGTGAACCTTCGAGGAATCTGGTGAATAATGATAAATTGCTCCTCTACACAGCCAATCCTGGGGAGAAACGAAGGAACTGATCGGACAGGGCTTGCCAGAGACAATACAATAAACAAATCGATCGTACAAGAGAAGAACCGAGAGAGTTTCTGTCAGAATTCATTAGGGTTTCTAATGTCGAAAAGGGGATCTGAAAGAGCGAAAATGAGAAACGATGAAGTACAACAAATCAATCGTAGAGGAGAAGAACCAAATGAATTTCTGTGATATTTTGTTGATTTTACAACGTAGTATTTCACTTAAAATGGAGGAAATCTGTGATATTCGTTAGAGTTTCAAAAAGAGAGACGAAATCGCGAGAAATGGTATATTATTATTTCTTATGGTATGAAAAATTATTAAAGCACTTTGGTGAAGGGTTATGATCTCTTGGGGTGAGTACGAGATATCATACTTGGTATTTGAATTTGAGGAGGTGACGAAAAGATTGAAATTGCGATCGCTCTACACTTGGTGAGTGAAAAACTTAAATATTTTTCAAGTATTGATAAATTCATTATATTATTATACATTTTATACAATTATGTGGATTATTTGTCCAATTACATTATTATTGTGAAATATTCTTTCACTATGATATATGTATGGAATTTCAAAGATTGTATATGGATTATTCATAAATTGTGTGATATATGTGATATTGAGATCAACCAGAAAAGTACTCGTGGTTATATACTTTTTCTAGTTCACTGAGGGGGTTGGCTATATTCTATACTTCACTGAGGGGTCTTGACTGTGAATGAAGGGGTTTTGACCGTGTACATATAGTTCACTGAGGGGTCTTGACTGTATTCTAGAATTGATTATAATTGAGACTGCTTCCGTTCACTGAGGGGGCCAGAGGCCCATGTCCGGGGTGCTTAGCCTTCGGGGCAGTCTACGCGTGTATGACTAGATTACAGATTTTAGTCAGATGGTACATTTTTTAGTGGATTTTCTGTACATTTGCTATGATGCGATTATAGTATGGATATAACCGATGATTATATCATAACTATGAGATGATACTTTACTGGGCTATCTGGATGTTTTACATCTTGATTATCATTATATGTTGTTATAATGTTGATTGTTAAATGATATCAATTCGATTTTCGATAAAATGCATAAATGAAAAAAGTATAATTATTTTCGAACTTCTCCACTCAATGAGTTATCAACTCATATATTTTTTCACGATTTTTTCCACAGGTAGCAATTAGTTCTTTATAGAGGAGCCTGATGATTTCATAGTGATAGTCACACGACATATATAGTGATATGATTTTTTTGATAAAGCACGAAGTAATTATTTTGGGTTTATTTCATTATTTGTTCATAAGCATCTTATTAGGTGCATATTTAATAATAATTCATAGTCAGCCTTGGTGGTGGATCTGGCATTTAGTCACACGTCAGGATGATTCGGCGGATCGTGTCATGTATGACAAGGACTATCGCGAGCAAAAGAATCCTGGGAGGATCGCCAAGTTATCCAACCCTTGAGGACAAGGGTGTTGCTTAAGTAGGAGGGATCTGACACGACTTTAATTTTCTCTTTCGTTTGACGAAGTCAAGGTAGTTGCGGAACATAATCTTTAAAGTTGTTTTTCCAGATTGAATAAGTCATAAGCTAGTCCGTTATTCTGTTGACATTTTCCTACTTTATTTGATGTTTAACGTAGTGCCCAGCTCTATTTATGTACTGGAGCTGTTTGATAATAAGGCATCAACAATTTAACAAATCTCTTGAGAGAATTTGTGAGGTATTGGTTCCTCATATAAACCAAAATAATTTGTTGTACAATTTTATTATATGTTCACAATTAAAGCTTAATATGTAAATTAGTAATTTTATTATATGTTCACAATTAAACCATTGGTTCTAAATGAAATCCGTGGCGAGTAATTAGTAATTTCAATGACTTAGCCTACCTCCTTTTGGTTAATATGTAAATTATATAGAAATCGTCAATCTTCAATTGTAAACACACATTTTAATGAACCCACAAATAGTATCCATTTATTCACGATCCATTTTTATCCATTTATAAATTATTTCTAAAACGAGGCTTAATATGTATCCCAACCTAATCACCACTCTCCATTTCCCCTTTCTCCATACCTAAATAAATATTTCTTGCTCATCCTTCATTCACACTTTTTTCAATTTCCTCAATACCCTTTTCTTCCCATTTGTGTCTTTGTATTGTTTAATTATATATTACA
This sequence comes from Fraxinus quadrangulata, assembly GCA_903798255.1. Classification (NCBI taxonomy): domain Eukaryota; kingdom Viridiplantae; phylum Streptophyta; class Magnoliopsida; order Lamiales; family Oleaceae; genus Fraxinus; species Fraxinus quadrangulata. The sequence goes on from CAIGRB010138743.1 coordinate 8,679, forward strand.
AAAATTCTACTATTTTGCATTTAATTTGTAATTACGCAGCATGACTGTCTAAAAACTATATGCCTTGAGCATTGAGCAACACCGATAGCTCAATAAATTCTTTCTTTCTTTTTTTTTTCACAAAATTACGGCATCCGATTATTAATGATTTGCGTATGAATGAGACACAATTGGAGTGAAGTCAAATTAAACAAACGTTTTTCAAAACTAAAAAATAAAAATTGAAAATGTTGCTTATATACTTCATTTTTGCCAAGCATTACTTATATATATATATATATGAGAGGGCAATGGAGATGCCTCGTACTTCAAACTTTATGCTGACTGTCACCGAGCTATAAAAAATGTATATACCAAGAATAAAAATTAAAAACTGGTCTACCATCTTCCACTCATTAAGCCTCCTTTGGTGCTCTTTAATTTAATTTATTTCTCATACTCATATTCAATCACACATTCATATAATAAAATATTTTATACGTAAATTTAAAATTTTCCCTACTTATTAACCACACATTCTTTACAAAAATACTATTCAAAACCTAGTTTTTTTCCAATTAAGGGCCAACAAACATGGGCTACACTGCATATCTATCATGGCTTAAGTGTGTAGCACAAGGATGAAACGAAGCCTACTACTATTTCAAAGAACACCGAATGTCAAGCCACGAGATTATGTCACTGAGAACCGTCAAAATTCTATCATCGGGTTCCCCTTCCAATATGCTGTGATAACTTCCTTCGTAAAGTTTAAGCGTTTTGTCCTTGCTAGAAGCATTGTCGTAAAGAAACTGGCTCACTTGAGGATCAGTCACTCTATCAGCAGCCCCATGAAGAATCAGCATTGGCGACACAACCTGCAATATCTCCACAAATTGTTAACGATATTGGGTTGAATGTGTCGTAATGCCAATTATAATGATAGTCTAAAGACGGTAAAAACTGACCTCCTGCACATGTGATTCAATATATTTTGTAGCATTTAAGAGTTCCACGGCTGTCCTCAGTCGTGTTTTATCAGAGTAACAGATTACATTGTATGGAGTCTACAAAAACCGACAGAACTTCCTTTAGCAGAAAATTTTACACTGGTCTCTATGCTCAAGGGTAAAAAAAGTTTACTCATTTGACTTCTCTAGTACAGTTTTATGCTTACGGTAATACTACAGTTATTCAAAATTTCTCCAGAAAGATTCTGTCCTGAGTTATAATGAAGCAGCATTTACAAATCTAATTCTTCATTTCAAAGAAACCGTAGAGAAATACAGTGTATATAACTGACATGATCTGCCCCATGTAACTCTTGTGGACCCCACCTAGCTCACATCCGCCCTCGGCACACATCGTCTTGGGTCCACTAGAGTTACATGGGCAGGTTGTGTCAATAACCCTATACTAAAATATCATCCGATGTAGTATCTAAAGCTGTTTACCTAGGAGAAATCATGAAAAGGACTGTATCTCAACACTCTTTTTAAGTATATATTCAAGAAATAATGCTCCTTTTAATACAACTCAAAAAGTATATAGCCATAGTCTAGTTTAGCCTTCCCAAAAACATGAATTCCTCAATTTGTAAGAGTGTTTATGTTCCTCTTCCATCAGTTTAATTGTGTTTTACATTTTGTGACCAGAAATTCAAGGCAACAACATAAACTTCTCACACAAATAAAATTACATCCCAATTAATTATATGAATGAATTCCTAAATTTGCAACAGTGTTTATGTTCCTCTTCCATCAGTTTAATTATGATTTAAATTTTGTGACGAGAAATCCAAGGCAACAACATAAAATTCTCACACAAATAACATTACATCCCAATATATGAACCCTGCAACACGACATGAAATGTAATGTCAAAAAAATGTTAAAACATCTGCATCTTCATGCTAAGGATCAATTTTCTCAAATACTAGTGTATGCATGTGCATATAGAAACCAGATGACTCAGAAGCACGAGTTCTTGATGAAATCATTAGAAACTGTAAGGTCGCAACTGTTGGGTAAAATAATAATTTATAATAAATAAATTGTGATTTTATTTATTTATTACTGAGCATGCGAATTAAAGTGTGCGTGATCACTTGTAATAATATAAGTTGGGTACTTGCATTGATAAGTACAGTATAGCACAATTTATAGTTTGATCATAAATAATTTGTTCACAACCAATATATAGAATTGGCACCTTGTACTAGAAGGTTATAGTGTTAACGGATTCAATATTCGGGTTTGTGATTTATCATTATCACAACAATAATTAAAGGTAACACTAGTGCACTTAGAATGTATTGAACGGACCACGTGTTGAGTTTAATTCTATAGCATGACCGTGTGAGAATTAAATTCCACTTGATCGCCCTGTATTTCATCTAAATCCCTTGAGAGGGTTATAGATATTTTTTCGTGGTTTTAATGGTTTATTTGATTCACCAATGACTGAGATCAATTTGATTGGTCAAATATCTCGCTGAGTTGAGAACTTGAGAATGAGCGAAGTAGAGAACATGAATTCGTATCGGGAATCATCGTCCTGAAAAATGGGTAGAGTGATTACTTAAGTATTTTTTGTTGAACAGTTAAAATCTGAGTTCAATGTTTAACGACAACTAAAGGTCGACGTTTGTGATTAATTCATAGGACCGTTAAAAAAATGGTACTTAAGTTAGTGAGAACAATTAAAAAGGTAAAATGGTTATTTATGCTCATATCTAATTATGAAATCTCGGACAAATATAAAATACATATACAACATATCAGAGGAAAGTATTACAAATTTGTTGGCTTCTGTGATCTTATATATTCCAAGAGTTTTGTCTTTTACCTTTAGTAGAAAAAACAAAAACTAATAATTAGATTAGGTGGTCTATGGTCGACTAGACAATATCTAATTATTGGAGGTTGCATAATATATGTCCGATCAGGTCATGTGGTATCTCTATAAAGTATTGAGACTTAATTACAGTAATTATAATATTTTTGAGCTTAATTGTAATTAGGATAAAGGTTTGTACTTAATTGTAATTGCTTTAAAAGTTGTAAACATAATTTTAATTGTAATTGAAGTTCACATATAGCCCCTGTTTGACACTCATTTTGGGTAAAAAATTTGTTTTGAAATAATGATTGATGAAAGATTGTGTGGTTAAAAAGTAAGTAGAATTTTTTGGTTCATGTGTAATATTATTTTATTGATAAAATGTGTGGTTAAAATGAAAAATGAGAAATATGATGAGAAAAAGAAATGAGTTTCAAACAGGGGCATAATTAAATTTAAACTAATTGGATGTAGACTTTAATTAAAACTCGTATTTGGATTTTAATTAAGACTCATATTTGAATGTGGAATTATTATTGTACAAGGATTGGAACTATTCTATCTCTATAAATAGAGACTAGATGGAACTAGAAATTCAACAACAATCATAATATATAATTCCATTGTATTCAGATTGGAGAGCGAGAAAAAGTGAGAAAAATTATTTTTTCTTATTGTCCTATCCAAAAATTAGTTTCTTGATTTAATTAAAAGAACTAGCCCACTCATTGGTGTAGTCTTGACTTCGGAAAATATCATAGAAGACTTTGAGGTTTGAAGCATCGAGTTTTTGTAATTAAAAGCTAGAAGCTCGTGATCCAAAAAACTAGAAGTTCGTAATTCAAAATTAATTCAAGAATTGATCATCGAATTTAGCTAAAAATTCGAATCCTTTATTCTTGATATAACATACACATGAACATTTAGACGATCTTGTTTATTGAATTAAAGAAATTTTTAATTTCTAGGTAATTATGCTACCACATTCCAACCACTGGTATCGGAACAATCTAGATCGTTCACGTGTTTTTTATTTCTAAATCTTGATTGCATGTTCTAGTCGAGCGAAGTATAGAAATATTTTATTATGTGATGATTGGATTATTTTAAACTGTGAACCAATTATTTGTAATCAGTTCTTGATTGTAATTTGTTTAAATTAGATTCAGAATTGTGAGCCTACAACATAGGAATTATGTCATTCTTGTAATTGTTGACTCTTGTCAATTCATAAGACAGTTTTGATTGCATAATGGAAAGCATAACATTTGAGTATATTGCTTTTAATTATGGAACCGTGGGCCATCATCAATATGAATTTTCTGGATAGCAAAATATTAATGGCATTGGTAATTGATCAAGGAATTTGGTAATTACTAATTACAGCAAAGTGATGAAATAATTGCGGTCGGTAAAAAGCTTATCCAAATTTTAAATTGAGGCAGATGCTATTTCTGCACCTGTACATGCGAATCCATTTTTCCACGGGTCGATCTGTTCGGAAATTTTTTCGATTACCATTGTTGGATCCTTGAAGATTTTTGGGATGAAGAATTAGATTAAATATTGGACTTTGGGTCCAATTAGTTTTTTAATTTGATTCTTGAATCATTTTTATAATTGTTAATTTTTTGCGAAATATCACAGCCCATTTTCCGTTATTCTAAAACAAAGCCAACTAATTAGGAAAAATTATGTGGATTCGAAACGTAATTTTATATTTTATGCTCAATGTGGAAAAACTTAATTTTGTACTTAAGGGATGTCCTCATAGACCTACTAAGACCAAAGGCTGGATATGTTGAGTGGGATACTGCAGACAAGATGACTTGCTATTACATTTTGACTTTGATGTCAAACGTGTTACAACAAAAGGCTTGAAAGTCAGAGTACCTCCCAGACATACCACAGACCCTCTAGGATATGTTTGGTCATCGAAGAAGGTTGGTTTTTTTTTTTAAGCCATTCATACCTTTTAGGATATCCACATATAATCCAGAGTGCTTGTGAAGTTTTCATAGTTTGACTATGATTGTACACTTCGAACTGTCTAAGAGTTTGGGTGCAACCATCTATCAAGGAGACTCGATTTGACATGGTATTGAATTCTTATTTTGATATGTTTTCAAAGCTCACTATGGACTATCGTTTACATAAGATGAAGATGCCATTAACTGAGTTAATGATAGAGTTGTTATGTGGAAAGTGGTCTTAAGGGTACAATGGCAATACTCATGTATCATTTGGTGGTTCCTCTAGTTCAAAGCCGAATTGTAGGTTTGGAAAGTAGAGAAAAAAAAATGTAACAAGAAGCATGAGAGCAACAAAAGACCACAAGTAGATGGAAAGTCTTAAGGCAAGTGTTCCAACTATGTTGAAAAGGACACTGGAGAAAGACTACCCATATGCACTAGCTGGAAGCGAAATACGGGTGAGGTTTTTTGTTACTGAGTATTGTTTAGCAGTTGATACTATAAATTTCTGAGTTGTAGATTTTAGAACCGCTAATTCATTTCTACATGTCGATGCGGGTGTTGCAGGAAAGTAGAAAACTCAGTAAAAGCCAGTTAAAAATCATTGTTGGCACAAAAAACAATAGTTTTGACGGATTATAGGAATATTTTATTTTTATTTCAGTAGTGGTGGGCATTTGATTCTTAAAAACTTTTATTATGTCTCGCGAATGATGCAAAAATTTGGTTTCTATTTTCAATTTAATAGGACAAGTTTTCGATAACATCAATGTCTAATACGCTTAGCATTTTAATAATTAAAGTTCATGTTTGCGCTAGATATTTTATTAACGATCTTTATACTTTAAACTATTCCACATATGAAATAAAAGTTACTTCTGCAAACCATAAATAAAAGTCGTATTATACTAGCGATACATTTCTACGACGCATTGGACAAATTAACCTTGACAAAATATAAAGATTGACTAGAGATGGTCCTCTCAACTCGGCTAAGATCGAACCATTGTCAATTTGTATTTTTAAAAGGCAATATAACCAAGATATTACTTTTTTTCTTTTTTCTTTTTTTGATAAAAGAGATAAAGTCAAAAGATGTATTGAAACTAGTTTATTATGAGATGTGTGGACCCATGAATACACTCAAGAGAAGGAACTATGAGTATTTCAATACATTTACCTAATGGCTTCTTCTAAGAAATCAAAAGAGTATTAGATTAAGGTCAAGAAACATTTGGGTAAGAGTATTAAGGCATTTCGATCTGATCGAGGTGGCAAATACCTCTTGGGAGAATTTAGGAACAACTTGACAAAAAATGGTATTGTTTCATAATTGAATGCGCTTGGTACACCCCCAACAGAATGGTATTTCAAAGAGAAGGAACACAATATTGTTAAATATGGTTAAGTCAATGAAGAGTTTCACAACTTTACCTATCTCATTTTGGGATATACATTGGAAACAATTAGATTTGTTCTTAACTTATTTTCTTCTAAATTTGTTCTCAAAACTCTCCTGAAATTTTAGAATGGATTCAAATCCTCCTTGCATCACATCCAAAATTCGAGGGTCCAACCTACGTGCTGAAAGGAAAAGCGGAAAATTTGGAGCTTAGGTCAGAGATGTAGCTCCTTCTAGGATACCCTGAAGATACCAGGGATAATTTTATAGTCTTTTAGATAGGAAGGTATTTGTTAGCACAAATGCAACCTTCCTGAAGGATAAGTATAATTAATGATCATCAGCCCACTAATAAGGTTGTGTTAAAAAATATGAGTGGGAGCAATTTCAACCTATCAATTCCTAGAACATAACCTGGAGCAGACATGGCATGGTGTCAAATAAACATGAACAACATGATCTAAGTAGGAGTGATGAGTTATCATCTGATCTAATAAATCAATAGAACGTTGAAGGTGATGAAGAGGTAATGGTGTCACCCGATGGTAATGTCAGCATTGATGAAAATATTACGTTCCAAATGATGCCATAGTTCAAGATCAATTGCCACTTAGATAAAGTCGGATGACTATCAGTTCACTTTCAAGGTACTTATTGAGTGGAGAGTCCAATCTGGTGATCTCCATGTAAGCTGATTATTTGACTCCATGTATGGAGGTTGTGGATGCAACAATCTATTTATGAACCAAAGCAGACATCAAATTCTTAGAATAAAAAATTTGACAAAATGATAAGACATGGTTTTAGTCAGAACTATGATGAATCATGTGTTTGTAAGAAGACACAAGACAAAATTATTTTTTCCCTAATGCTTATGTAGATGATGTTCTACTCATTAATAATAATGTGAGTATGTTATCGTCTACAAAAACATAGTTGGCCCAACAATTTCATATAAAAGACTTAGTGAAGCTAGCTATGTTCTAAGTTTCAGATCCTGAGAGATCGAAAGAACAAGAAGATAGCTTAGTCCTATGTCTTGTATGTTGACAAATTACTTGTTAGATTTACTATGCAAGATTCTGCCTTTCAAGTATAGAATCTAACTCTCTAAGGATCAGTCTCCTAAGACTCCTAAAAAGATTTAGTACATGAGTAGGTAGTATGCGTTGTGAGTAGGTAGTCTCATATATGTTATTATGTGCAATAGACTTAACATTTGTCATGCTATTGGTGTCGTGACTCAAGATCTATTTAAGCCCTAGGATCGAAACATTGTATAGCGGTAAAGCATATCCCTTAGTACTTTGGGAAAAGGAATCATATGCTCCTCGCCGATATTGATCCAATGCATTAAAAGGATTCGGATTTCTAGAGTGATAAAGACTATCGTGGGTCTACATCAATATCGTTATTTATAGTTGATGGTGGGGTCATTATTTGGAGAAGTATCAAGTAATAATGAATTGCTGATTACACCATCGATATTGAGTATTTGGCAGCTTGTAAAGCTACTAAATTGACTATATGACTTAGAAAAATCCTAATGCACACCGAGGTGGTGCCTACATCTGTACAACCCTTTACACTGTATTGGGATAACAGTGGGAATGTGGCAAATGCTAAAGAACCAAAAGTCATCAGAGGGGTAAACACATTTGACGAAAAATATCATCTCTTAAGAGAGATAATTTGTAGAGAAAATATGGTTGCTAGTAAGATTACTAATGGAGAATCTTATAGACTTTTTTATTACAGGCTTGTTGGCTAAGGTTTTCGAGGTATATATGCAATGCATGATATTGCAAGACATAACACGTATACTCTAGGGCAAGTGGGAAATTTGTTGGGTTATGGCCATATAGTATATTTCGCTATGATAAATAATAATTTATAATAAATATATTGTGGTTTTATTTATTTATTGTATTTATTTATTATTGAGGATGCGAATTAGAGTGCCTATAATCACTTGTGATAATATAAGTTGAGTACTTGCGTCGAGAAGTATAGTGCGGCAAAAATTATATTTTGATCATAAATAATTTGTTCACAATTAATGTATAAGGGTTGGCACCTTGTACTAGAAGGTCATAGTGTTGACAGATTTACTATTCGGGTTTATGATTTGTCATTATCACAGAATTAGTTAAAAGTGATAGTAGTACACTTAGAGTGTATTGAACACACCACGTGTCGAGTTTAATTCTATAGCACAACCATGTGAAGAATTAAATTTCACGTATTTCATCTAAATCCCTTGACAGGGTTATAGATATTTTTTCGTGATTTTAATAGTTTTTTGATTCATCAATTGGTGAGATCAATTTGATTGGTCAAATATCTAAGAGAATTGAGAACTTAAGAATGAGCAAAGAAGAGAACGTGAATTCGTGTTGAAAACCGTTGTCCTAAAAAATGGGTAGAGGTTATACTTAAGTAGTTTATGTTGAACGGTTAAACTCTGAGCTCAGTATTTAGTGATGGCTAAATTTCGACGTTTGTGATTAGTTTAAAAGACTGTTGAAAAAAATGATACGTAAGTTAGTAAAAATAATTAGAAGGGCAAAACGGTCTTTTATGCTCATACCTAATTATCTAATCTTATATGTGTATAAAATACATATACGACAGATTTATTTGCTTCTATGATCTTATATATTCTAAGAGTTCAGTTTTTTGCCTTTAATGGAAAAAATAAAGACTAATAATTAGATTGGGTGGTCTAAAGTCAACTAGACATGATCTAATTATTGGGGTTTGGATAATATATGTCAGATCAGGTCCCTGTGGTAATTTTATAAAGTATTGGGACATAATTACGGTAATTATAATATTTTTGGGCTTAATTGTAATTACGATAAAGTATTGTAATTGCTATAAAAGTTGTAAACTTAATTATAATTGTAATTAAAATTCTAAGACTACACATATAATTAAATGTAAACTAATTGGATGTGGATTTTAATCAAAACTCCTATTTATATTTTAATTTAGACTGCTATTTTAATGTCGAATTATTATTGTACAATGATTGGAACTATTCTATCTCTATAAATAGAGACTGGATGTACCTAGAATTCAACAACAATCATAATACATAATTCCATAGTATTCAAATTGGAGAGTGCGAAAAAGGGAGAAAAATTATTTTTTCTTATTGTCCAGTCTAAGAATTAGATTATTGATTTAATTAAAAGGTGCACATTCACCGTGTAGTCTTATTTCAGAGAATGCCATAGAAGACTCGGAGGTTTGAAGTATCGAGTTCTTGAAATTAAAAGCTGAAAACTCATGATCCAAAAAGTTGGAAGTTCATGATTCAGAATTAATTCAAGAATTGATCATCAAATTTAGGCAAAAATTCGAATTCTTTATTTTTGATATAACATACACGTAAACATCTAGACGACCTTGCTTATTGAATTAAAGAATTTTTTAATTTCTGGGTAATTTTTGCTTCCGCATTCCAACAACTACCACATTAAAAGATTGAACAAACAGTTATATGGTAACAAATAAAGCCTATCAGTTACATACATACGCTACCTACTGTAAAGGCAAATTATTAAGCCCTAGTTTGGGATATCTAAAAGTGTTGATAAAAATCTAAGTCAAAATCAATAATTACAACCTCTTTGACAACCATTATTTGGATAAAATGGATATTTTAATAATTATTTTTTTGAGAATGTGTAGTTAAAAAGTAGGGAAAAAAATTTGGTTTACGTGCAAAGTATTTTATTGTGGGAATGTATAATTGAAAATGAGTATGCAGAAAAAATTATTTTGAAATAATGGTTGTCAAATAGGGGCTTAATTTTAATTGCACATTTCATGCTAATTTTTCACCACTAGCACAATGAATGGAACTTTTAGTGATTCTTTCTGTCATCTTTGCCATGGGTTCTAAATGAAATCCGTGGCAAGTAATTAGTGGAGTAAATAGTAATTTTGATGACTTAACCTCTCTCCATTTAGATTATGTCGATCACAAAATTATAATCAACAAATTTCTCTCACTTCGTTGGGGTTTTCTCCACCTAAACTCTAAAACTTGATGCTCAACAAGGAGCAAGAGGGAAAATGGCTATTTTAAAGGGAGATATGTGAATTTGTTTTTATCAATTTCTTCCTTTGTGCATGATTACTTATAGATTTTTTTAGAGTGCTTGGGGGTAATCGGGTTTTTTTTTTTATTGAATGACAGGTGGCGGTCATTTAATAGTGGGCTTCTAATTGATTATGTTACGTATTCACATTTTACCCATTAGCTTACGGGTTCTGTACTCATTGATTTTGAAATCATATTACTTAACCACATGTACCATAGTAACGGTTTCTACTAGTGTGGACTTCAAGGAAAATGGTTCTTCCTTTTCGCCCGCCAACTTTTATACTTAAAGCTTCGGTCGGCCTTGCACGAATTTAGGCCTCACATCGACAGGTTATGAGCCCGTATCTTCAATCATTTGTCTTTATTCAACAAATAGTCCCCCGACATCAACGCGCACACTTGATTTGGACCATTTGTTTGTTTGTCTTTCTGTATTCGAGGACAGAGGTTGTTTTATTTTTCTATGTTTGAGATTAAGTATGTTGGTATTTGATGGCTAAGATGTGTTTTTCAAACTTATATATACCAATGTTCTAAAACGCGTAAACCGTGGTTAGGCATAAGAGTGAAGTTTCAAGCTTTACGAGCTTAAGCAGGCATAAGTGACGCCTAGACGTACAAAAGCATTTTCTTATTTTTAATATTATTTTAAATTTTAATCATTTTTAAAATTATTTAATAATTAAAATGGTATACATTAAACATCTAAAATTATAAAACACTATATTTACTCAATAACTTCTACAATTAGTCATAGTTTAAATTTTCAAAATGCAAAAACTAGATTATTTTTCATAATTTCAACTTTCAACTAGAAAGTCTTATATAACAAATTTTTAGGAATTTCATATCTAATTTCAAAATTTCAACAATACAAAAGTCTCAAAATCATAATTACATAATATAAATAGCACTGTAACTTAAATCTTATCTAGGACCTTGTATGATTCCCATTTTTTTGAAAATAATTTTTTCTCTTTTCTTTACAATCACACATTTTTAATAAAATAATATTATATATAATCCAAAAACTTTTCTTTCATTTTTAACCACACATTTTCTATTCATCTATTCCAAAATGCATTTTACACAAAAATAGGGATCAAACATGCCTTATATCTTTATTGGATAAAGTCATTTTTTACTTTTGTACAGATAAAGTAATTTAATTTTTTTAAATTAAAGTCAAATAAAAGTCTTTTAGAGAAGGAAAAAATAAAAAAATAAAAGTTAATAAACTAAAGTCAAATAAAATGTTTTTTTTAAGAAGAGGGAAAAATAAAAATAATTAATAAAATTAATAAAGCAACTTAGCAGTTGATCGCATAATTAGCGCTTACCGCCAAGATAAAGTGTTTTGCCCGCGTCTCATGCTTAGGCGAACGCTAGTTTGCGCTTTTTAAAACATTGTTTCCAGTAATAATTAGATTTTCATGTTCATTCACCCGAATATATTTAGGAAAAATCCATTTATACAATGATTAGTGGGTAAGTGTTGTAACCTACTAATCATTGTACACATAGCATTGTTGATATCTTTTTTTGTTTGTAGAGCAAAGATAAAGATACAAAGGTGGATTGGTGTGTTTTCATGCTTAGGTGTATGTCGTTCTCGGTGTGCTCAATTCGGATTGAGAGGAACTACTTCACAATGGAAATTTATGGCCTTTTTTTTTTCAATAAGCCGAACAATGTGAAAAACGAACACAGTACGCTAATGTTCTTGGACTATGTGAAATCTCCGGGATTGGTTTGAAGCATTTGCGTGTAGGTGTGGAGATTGTGGACCTCTGGACTTCTACTTTAGGAGGCAAAAATATAGTTTTAGTATTACTTTGACTGGATTATGAAGTGAATCAGATATGAGGATGATGTTAAAAGACATTGAAGGACACAAATTGGTGGAGATTTATGTGGTAGTACCTAACCAAACATATGCACTACCAAACGAACCGTATGAAGAATCAACACAAGATGTTCCCAGGATTAGTGTCCATATGAAGGGGTGAATGTAGTACTGAAGGATGCTATATTCCGGTGTTTAATGACAGTGAAGGTGGTGCGACGGAGCATGATATTGGTGAATTGGTAACTGAAAATGTAAAGAAGATGTGATCGTAGTTTGAGGAAACTCTCACGTATAATGCTGGCACATAACCTGAACAGGTTGAACAAACAATTGAATTGGTTGATCGGGACACAAATGAACATAGTGATGATGACATAATGGATAAACCAGTAGAATGTTTTCTCGAGTCCGACTATGAAGTGGCGGATGAACATCCAGTTAGTGGCTAACCTCCAGTTGAGACGGTGAATCTTGATTTCGGTTTTGGGTTTGGTTTATACACATAGGTAGCGGCTAACCTCCAGTTGAGACAGTGAATCTTGACCTTTTGATTACAATGTGTAACCCCCTGACTTTTACCCTCTGTTTGGTAACACCTCCTGATATTTTGGGGATGACGTGTAATGCCCCCCTCACAATATTTGGGGGCTGTGTCAGTGCCAATTGCTTTGCCCATATTGCCAGCGGCCACATGCCCACATGTAACAAAGAGATCTGTAGTGGCCATCTAAGTTCCAAAGCCTCCGGTTGCGGCTACTGGCTATATGGGCACTGACACAGCCAAAGATCTCTAACCAGAAGACGAACAAGGAAGGATCCTTGCTTAGGCAACACGATGGATTTTCAAGAGTAGCCTGTCTACTAAAGCCTTCAGATGAAGTTGATTCCAGGAGTGTTTTCCATGTTATATTTGATTATACTTGTAAAAGGAAGTTAGAATGAAACAGCTTTTGTTTAAAGTATCCATGGTTGACGATCCCAGGAGTACACAGGAATCCATTCATGATTTTGTGGTATTTGTCATTTTGTACTTCATTATAAACATTGATATTATTGTTCATGCAACTATTTCAAGTCTTGTGATTCTTCTTGTTTATTCATTCCAAAGATTGTCATATTTACTTGTATAAGTTGGCACTGTCTATTAATCAATACAAAATATATTGCAATGTGAAGGAACATTTGAATCTGTTACAACACACTTGAATGAATGCATGCCTTCCACAAGGACAAAACGAAAGAATACATCAATAATATCCTTTCTGAATACACGCCATCAATCGATTCTGTTATATTTCAATGAGCAAAAAAATGTATGTCCTATCTATAAGTAAAGATTTATAATCATCTCGATCAAGTCTAGGCATTATCGACATAAAGACATCATCTTCCACAGAATATCCCGAGGAAAAGATAGTTTTCTAGCCTTCAATGGTGAAAGAAATTTAAATGATAATCCAATCATCTAGTTTAACCCTGCACAAAGTTTCTCCAATATTAAAGAGCTCCATAAAAGCTATATTACATTTGGTATTCGAGAATCTCTCCATTTCAAACTGCAACCAGTTTGATATGTCTTTTTCTATACCCTTTCCATGCAAGAATTTTGCACTTGCATATCCATATTTGGCTTCTACATTATGCTTGCACAAAATTGTTCTCAGCATTTTCCTTCCTGTATGCTTGTAACCTCTCTTTCAACTTTTTGCTCTGTTCAAAATTTGCCTTTCGCTTCACAGCTTTCTGCACGAGGAATTTTTTTTCATCATGGTGTGTTGGGACGATTTTTTCATAATATTTATCAGAGAATTAAATTCAAATTGGAGTACACAGATATCTTCACTGAGAAACTTACTTCCTGGCGGAAACACTTATCAAGCTTTATTTTCAGATCAGTGCAGTCACCAAAAAATTTACCAATAGGATGCTCCGTATGGCACTTTTGGAACAGTTCAATAATCTGCACCAAGCAGTTACATATAGTTAGAAGGCTTGCAGGCTTACCACTGTGCTAAACAAACGGAAAATTCGATAGAATTCTAGCTATACTACACTGGGTGAAGCACAATCCAACCAGCTTTAATCATCAAATATGAATGGTATGTTATGTTTGGTAGGAGGATTGGATAAGACAACATTGCGAAAGAAAAACAATTGACGATCATGCAATTATGCTGTTCAATCCTATTTAGTACTTTGTACCAACACACACGTATGTCAAATGCTTCTGCCAACGCCACAAGTTCGTGGATATGTATACAAAGCAAAAGCTCGTACATATAATGCCAAAGGGCTAGACGATAGAGGTGTAGTTTTTTCCTCAAAAAGCTTTCGAACCAACATATATCAAACTGCACAATTAGACTTTAATGTGGTTATCTCAGTTAAAAGATTCTACAACCAGCACCCACAAAATGCAGCTCCTCAATCAGATTCAGTATAATGAATAATGTATTGTACTTGCATCATAAATAAGGCAACAGCAACATAAATGGACATTGTTTGACGCCATGAATATAAAAACACCCTTCGTAAAATCTCAAGAAAATATAGGTTGTTCTATTGACAATGAAAATTGAAGAAAATCTAACATGCTCACACATTCTATATCAACTTAAATTCATATGATCTTAGGCCAAATTTGCAGAAATGTGGCCAATAATTCATAGGGAAGATGTAATCAATTATAAGCAACTCACATGCATAATATAAACTCACTTAAGGTAAATACAAGAGAAGCACCAAGATGGAGGAACTTACTTCAGCACACATTGGATGCCTATGGATTGTTAGAGGAGGATGCATCTTCTTATTTCCTACGTATTCAAGCCTTAAAAGTATACTGCAGAAAATTAAACAGAAAAAAAATATATATCAGTATATCTTCGTTTTCTGTTTTCTATCCCTTAAATTCACTTTCCAACAATGAAATAACTTGAATTTTTAAATTCAAACAACACTCAGATTTTGGACCAACATATCTCCTTTATTTACCTTCAAAAGTTTCAATTTGANTCAAGAGAAATGTTGTCGAAAAATCACTGTTAGAGGAAGATTACAATCAAGAAACAACAATTTTGGAAAAATATATAAACTATAAGGAGTTGAGTTGAAATTAAATCATTCACAAAATCAGATCGGGTGTGATTTCAATGTATAAAGCCCGTTTTTACGCTAATAAAAATCAGATACTACCTTCCAAATTTTTTGATGAAGAAATTGAGTAGAAATCACTGCTATACAAGTTAAATTGGTGCCAAGGGTGATGAATATGTCCCCCTTTTTGCCTCTGCCCCAATTTTTAGCGTAATACTAATGAAGAAGAACTTAGCCTCTTATCCCCTTTGCTCTATGAATAAGACTTATAACAAATTAATTTAATGGGTTAAAATTTTAATAGTCGGTCGGGTGTTCAGGGATGATACAGATATAGCAGATAAGTAGGAAAATGAACACAAAGATGTATATGGTATGATAGAGCAATAATGTTTTACTCTTATTTAGGAATAGTGTGAATCGTGTCTTTAAATTAAAATTTCCATGTCATGCGCAATAGAAGAAGCATAATTCAGTAACCCTAGTAATTTTAGGTAGATTTCAGCAATTAATAGTTCATTTCTTCAAGCAGCATAGCCAGCTAAAACATTTCCATAGTACTATTTTATATATATATGTCAACAACTGGAACAAAAAACTAAAAACACCGAAGAATAAAAATGTGGTCAGTGCTTTGGAAGATATCAGTCACATAAACTAAGTCCTTTTATACCAATCACTTTACATCACTTTGCAACTATTATTTGCATCATAGAAGCAGCAGCAATCAGATAACAAAAAGGAGACTAGGACGCCTTTAACAAATACAACAAACTAATTTCATTAAACAAGCCAGGTCTCACGCCATAGAAAAATAAAAGGCTAGACTGGACTCTTCAGGAGAAAAACAAATGCATAGCCAGAATTGAAGTTGCCAAGATTATTTAGCCCTGCCACATCAAATTTTTTAGTTCACAATTGCCTTTTTTGTCAATTACACGTGTCCAGCAATATTCAATATTACTTCACAACCTTAATTTAGCAGGTTAGCATTTTCCATGATGTAAAGTAACATAAAAGTAGGGAAAGGTAAGCAGGGAGAATCACCCATTTGGAAATTGCCAAGTATACATTCTGGCTGCAGATGTCGGCTTACCTAATAACGGCACTACCAAAGTTCAAAAAAATAATAATAGCACTACCCTTGCATGTTGTGATCATTTGTTTACATAATAATTGTAGGCATTTTAGCAGCCAAACCGAAATGCATTCAGATATCCAACACAACAATTATGTTCACTGTGTTCATGGGGCAAATCTTGGAACTTCTTAAAACTATTTCAAAATTCTGCATACTGCGTTGCATTATTGCTTGCCGTAAATAAACAAGCGATTCACTAATCCATAAAATGCAGTAATATAAATTACAGTAAATTCATCAGCCATGGCTGTCTAAACAATTTCAATACTGAGAATCACCAATTCTAGTATACTAATACCTTAAATTCACTTAAACCAACTGTCCATGATACCATGTAAATCAATATAGAGGTTTCTTAACACTTAAACAACCCAGACAATATCACCCAAGAGCATGCTGGTATTTATACACAACATTTTCTTTTCTTTTTTATGCTATTTAAGTCTAATTTCACAGTATTTGTACGCGAGTAGGTGCTCAGAGAATTGGTGCCACGATACATTAATTAACAAGCAAAATCTAGAACTTAAAATCTGGCATAAGAAAATTCGAAAAAACCAAATAGAAATTCAAAAACCTAACATTCATAACAGTTATTCACCGAAATTGACAAGACAAGACAAAACAAAACACAAGAGCTTCTCATGAACACAGCGCCATAAAATCGGCACATTGATATCACGATGCAACACAAAATAATAAAAAATTAAAAATTAAACTCGAATTAGAAAAAAAGAGCTAAATTCAAAGCCAAAAACAGGAAATTTAGATGAGAAGAAAGCTTACAAGCTGCAGATCAACGATCCAGCAATCTGGAGGGCGAAATCTGAAAGTCACCAGAACAAGTCAGAAGAAAAAAGCCTAGACAGATAATTGAATCGAAGAGAAACAAAGCCCCTGCTCCCCTGTTTCAATCCCATTTATTCTATAACTATTTTTCTAAAAATTTATTTTCAACGGTTCTCCCATAAAATAATTTAAATCCTTTTTTTTTTTACTTTTTAATTATGTATTCCTGAAAAATCACTATTATTGAGCTCATTTTCCCACAAAAAATGAAAAAAGGCCTCAAACATGGGCAATAATAGGGTAGACATGCCTCCGATTTTGGTTCCAAGAAAATTGAATGAATCGAACCATAAACCAACCATTTTTGTCATAATAGAACCATTTTTTTTTTAAAGATATGGAACATAATCGGAATCGAATCATTTGGTTTGATTTGATTTGGTTCTAGTTTCATTTTTTAACTTTTCAAACTTGCATCATATTAGGGCTGTATATGATCCGATTCTGTTCTAATCAGAATCGAACCAAATTTTTTGGGTATTTAATAAATGGAACCGTATGGTCCAAATATAATTATGGAACCGTTCGGGTTCGATTCGGTTCCGTACCATAATTAATTTTTTTTAATATTTACAGCAACAGTACATAAATACAACTAATGACATGTTCATTCGTAACTTCGATGAACGGTTGGAGAGGGAAAGTCGGACTCAGCAGTCATCGACTTCGATTTGGACACGTAGATGTAAGTTTTCAATTTATGAAATGATTTGAGATTAGTGGATCTGTGCTTATCGAATGAAAGTATGAAATTGGAAAGGAATGATAAAAACTTAAAAATGACTTGATCTTGGGCTAACAATGAAATTAATAATTTGGTAAAAAAATTGAAACAAAAAAATTGAATTTAGAAATTGGGTTGGGCTGTGCTAGTTAGACAATGACTTGACTTGGTAGTTGGAGCATTAATCGTTAAATTAGTTAATTTACTAATTTGTTTAGAAAAAATTAAAATAATTTAATTATTCAATATAAAAAATAAAAAAAATTATTTAGATTCGGTTATTCTGTTCTTGGTTTAGAATCGAGAAACGAACCAAACTCATCGATTCTCGATTCAAATACTCTTTCTAGTATTTAACTTATGAAGAATTGCTCAATTCGATTCGATTCGGTTCGAAAGTTTTGTACAGTCATACATCATATCAAAAATTTAGTAATATATACCTAAATAAAAAATATAAACATCAAACATTCAATAAGTTCAAATTATTAATCATCAAGATCATAAAAAGTTCAAACTAACAAAAAAAAAAAAAAAAAAAAAGTTATAATTTGAATACATAAATCAATTTTCATTCACATACGAATGATTGTCTAATAAGTAATATAATAATTCACTAAATTAATTGCAACAATTTTTACGACACACCCCCAACAATAAAAAGTGAAATATGCAAAACTTTTAGAGAATCATTATTATTTTAATACTCTATGAACGTTTCTTAGATTTTCCTTTATTTGTGAATAACACAAATAATTTTTCAAAGAATTAAGGTGAAAAAAGAGTTGAGACTTTTCAAGTGACTGACCATTTCGTTTTTGAAAAAATCTTCTCCATTGACATGATGAAATGCGGCGTTCGATTGCCGCGACGTTGTGTAAATTGAAAATGAGTAAAAGAAATGATTCAAATGAATAGAGTGTACATAATTAATAGGCTGTCTCCAATTAGTATAAAATTAGGGTCTTCCCTAATTAATATATAGAAAAAAAATAAAATAAAAATTAAGTTATGTTCTGATTCTAGTTTTGGTTCTTGATTCTAAATCGAACCAGAACCAAAATCAAATGGTTCTCGATTTAAAGAATTAAAATTATTATTATTATTTTTGTAGAACTGAATCGAATTGCTTGATTTGGTTTGGTTCGATTCTGATTTTATTTGATTTGGTTTGGAAATTTTGTCAACCCCTAGGCAAAGAGAAATTTTACTAGAGAGAAGAAAAAACAATTTAAGGTGTAGAGTACTAGTCTTCTAGTGGGGCGTTGTTGGCGACATCCTTTCTCCAACGAATAAATCAAAATTGAATAAACTCATGATCCTTATTATTTAAAAATTTATTTTTTTCTCAAAATTATTTTTAATTATATATTTTTATGATAAAATAATGTACAAGTAAATTCTATTTTTTTCTTATTTTTTTAACAACATATTCTTCTAAAAATCACAAATTCAAAATTTATTTTTTATGAAAGGGGGCTCAAACAGGGGCCAAATTTATTAATATTTATATTTGTTATCATATTCTCTACGGTCATGCTTGTGATAATGTGGTTACGTACAAATGAGATCAATTGTCTTTGCAGTCAAATGCTTAGGGCTTGCTTGGGGGGTTTTTATTTCATTGATTTTGATATATTTTGGATCGCACCGTTTATAAGAGGTTTAAAAAAATGATGTTTACTAGTTTTTTTGGCAACTGATTTTGGATTTTTTAAAAACAACTCAAAATCGGTATGGTGCAATTTTGATCGATTCTCTTAACCCACCAAATCAACGAATTTTGACTGTTTCTCATAATCTTTTCTAATTTTACCCTCTACAAAATAATTATTTCCAACCAATATCTTTTCTTCAAAACTAACTTGTAAATAAAAATATATTAATTAAAAAATTATTTATAAGCAAAAGAATTTCATTATAATTAAAAATACTTATAAGTAAAACATTACTAGAAGATAAGAATAATTACATTACAATAAAAACTACTTATAAGTAAAAAATCACTTTTAAGCAAAAAGTTTGTTTATAAAATAAGAATACTATTAATAAAATAAAAATTCACTTATAAAATATATAAAGTTACTTATAA